>JAVYIG010004809.1:0-151548 GCA_035222895.1 Strongylocentrotus droebachiensis
TACAGCAATACCCCTCCATGATCCAGGCGGCCGCCCCCCCCCCCCCCCCCCAACAAAAAAGAGAGGAGAGAAAAGAAAGGAAAGAAAGTGGACGTGGGGAGAAAAAAAAGAGCAGACAAAGAAAAGAAATTAATGGTACAACGAATCGTCTCCTTTCTCTAATAAGTTAATGAAACGTCAAAGCTTCCGTACTTCGCGCGAGAGTGGGGGGGGGGGTGTAATTCAGACAAGAATTTAGAGTCGAGAACGGTATAACGGATCGTCTTCTTTCTCTAATAATTAAATGAAGCGTCAAAGCTTTCACGCTTCGCAAGAGAGGGGGGGGGGGTCTGAATTTAGTCGAGAACGGAACAACGAATCGTCTCCTTTCTCTAATAATTTTAATGAAACGCCAAAGCTTCCGCGCTTGGCGCGTGAGAGGGGGGGGGGCTGAATTCCGACAAAAAATTAGATTCGAGAATGGTACAACGAATCGTCTCCTTTCTCTAATAATTTCATGAAACGTCAAAGCTTTCGCGCGAGAGTGGGGGGGGGGGGCTGAATTTAGACGAGGATTAAGAGTCGAGAACGGAACAACGAATCGTCTCCTTTCTCTAATAATTTAAATGAAACGCCAAAGCTTCCGCGCTTGGCGCGTGAGAGGGGGGGGGGGGCTGAATTCAGACAAGAAATTAGATTCGAGAATGGTACAACGAATCGTCTCCTTTCTCTATTAATTTAATGAAGCATCAAAGCTTTCACGCTGCGCAAGAGAGAGGGGGGGGGGGGGGCCGAATTTAGACGAGGATTAAGAGTCGAGAACGGAACAACGAATCGTTTTCTTTATGTAATGATTAAATGAAACGCCAAAGCTTCCGCGCTTTGCGAGTGAGAGGGGGGGGGGGGGACTGAATTCAGACAAGAAATTAGATTCGAGAACGGAACAACGAATCGTCTCCTTTCTCTAATAATTTCATGAAACGTCAAAGCTTTCGCGCGTGAGAGGGGGGGGGGGGGGGTAAATTCAGACAAGAAATTAGATTCGAGAACGGTACAACGGATCGTCTTCTTTCTCTAATAATTTAATGAAGCATCAAAGCTTTCACGCTTCGCAAGAGTGGGGGGGGGTGTAATTCAGACAAGAATTTAGAGTTGAGAACGGTGATAGAAGCAGGTGCCCCCCCCCCCCCCAAAAAAAAAAAAAAAAAAAAAAAAAAAAAAACACCATCAAACTCTGGCTAAGGCCCTGGGTAGAAGGAAGAAACACAGGATAGCGCAAGGAAAGAGAGGAAGAGGAAATGATAGAATGATAACAACAAATAATAACATAGGAGATATGATAGAAAACAAAAATAGAAAATTATTAAGAATAGATAATGGAAAGATGGACAAAACATGAAAGATAGAAAAACAAAGAATAACATAAGGAAAGACAAAAAGAGAAGGTAGAACTAGGAGGAAGCAAAGGATAGTGCAGGGAAAGATAGGAAGAGGAAATAATGGAATAATAAAAACAAACAATAACATAAGGGAAGGTGATTGAAGGTAGAAACATAACATAACATTGAGACAGAAAGAGAAAACTCTACGCCTATATTCTGCTTAGGTCGGTTTATTAAACAAAAATGAGAAGAACACAGCGAAGGTCTAGGAACTAGACTACTCCGATTCAACAACATAAACATCGCCCAGACACGCAGCTCAGAAATTGTCACACAACCTTTGCCGAGTAGTTTGATTCTGATGCCAGCCTGAGCGCACGTAGTGCTCTTACGCATACAGTTTTCTAATGAGACCGTGCGTGCTACAACGAGGGATTTACGTACACGTAATGCCTCGTTGTAGCAAGGAACGATTTGCTCGGGTCCTCGACCGGATCTCTATGCGACAATCTGCGCTCGAGCGGAGCGGCTGAGCATGCTGGGATATGAGCGTCGGCTGATCTGAGCGTACGATGTAACGATCTCATATTTACCTCCGCTTTTGCTGGTTCATTTTTTCCCGTTCAAAATTGCATTTCAGGTAGCAGTTCATTTCTGAATTTCTGGTAATAAAATCGAATTCTAAATAAAACATTAAATCAAAAGGACAATTGCACTAATATGCGCAGTCAGACAAGCTGGTCAGTCGCGCTAAGAGGGCTTAATCCGATGCAGCTGATAAACTGCCAGTCGAAACATGATTGACAGCTCTCTCCGCGAGAAGAAGAGGGGAAAAGTTTCCTGATGCGAGTCAAATCTGAAATCTTTTAGTGTGTTTTAATATCATATCTCCGGCATTACTAGCCCGATTTTTGTGCTTTGAAGTTTTTTTGGGTATAATTATCCATAAGAACAAATTTTTGGGGAAAAAAACACAGGTTTTTGTAACCTTGGGATTTTTTTTCTTCACATTTTCTCTTCAGCCAAACTCTGTTGACGGGTCTTATTAGCGCGTCATTGGCAATGGATTAGGAAAGTGATAAGAACGGGAGGTGCTTCTCCAGGCTCGTTTGCAAACTCTATGAGACAATACCCGAGTAAAGGGCCCTCAAGTGGGAATCGCTACAACGAGGAATTTTTGTAATGTTTCAGCTGACCATTATTTCGGAAAGAGGACTGATCAGACTATTCCCTATGTTTTCGTTCATGCGTATCCAAAGAATTACAACCTACATGTATATAACATATCTAGGCTTATCTCTACATTCATGAGTTGTTATATCATTATAGGGGGTTTATCAATGCCAGCAAGATTCATTCAAATACAATTTTTTTTCCATACTGTAAAATTTCTGCCACTTTATTTTCTAGAGTGAGACAACTCCAAATACGCCATTTTATTCTTTGTTGTTGTGGTATAGTCGTCAGACTGTGGATCACAGGGTCTGTTGCTCGAGTCCCGTAGCGGCACTATTAAATGTCCTTTGGCAAGACATTAATCTACATCTGCCACTCTCCATGCGCCGAAATCGGCAGCCAAGCAGAGCCGGGTAATATTCGGAGCGCCTTGAGCACCATGCATGGTGGATATAAATATCCGATATTATTATTATTATGTCCTCCAGAACTACATGTCTTTCACCCAGGTATGGTTTCTACTTGCTATAACATGCTGAATACTGATTCTAACATTTTTACCTCGTGCATTTTTTGCGAATCAACAGCTTTCTTTTTAATTCAAGCAAATCTAACATTGTGGAAGCGTCATGGTGTAGTGGTTCTGACTCTCGCCTTTCAATAGGTTACGAGTTTGAATCCTACTCCAGGACGCTAATTTCCTTTAGCAAGAAATTCATCCACATTGTGCTGCGCTCCACCCAGGTGAAGTAAATGGGGACCGGGTAGGAACGTAAGCAGAGCGCGTGTCAGCTGCTCTGCTAAAGACAGGGTAATTATGCCGCATCATTGTAGAGCGCTTAGAGACTTCTGATAGAAAGTGTTAGGCGCTATATAAGCTCATATAATTATTATAAAATCTAAGGACTTGATGAGAAGCGCTTACTTTGACAAATGTGAGATTCTTGTAGAGTTCTTTGTCCAGCGAGGGTAGTTCGTCAATCGGACTGTAGAGGGTGCTGTGCGTGTGATCCAAGATCTGACTCAGAAAGAAATGAGCGAACGGCACCTCCACTACGATTCCCTGGAGGAAGAAAAGTGTTGCAATGTGGTGTTTGTTATATTGAATATAACAGGGATGCCAATTAAAATTAATCAGAGGGCCTAAAAATCACCTAGAATGAGCTATTTTGTACTAAAAAAAGCCTAAACTATGGTCTGAAAATAACTTGCCAGGGCCTGAATTCAGACTATTGCCTAAAAATTGGCATCCCTGCTATAAACAATGTTACAATAACGACAGAAGTGAGCAAAGCATGCTCTACTACTAGACTCTGGAAACAGACAAATAATGTATTAATGTGGTTTGTTAATCTGAATTAGAGCATTCCAAGAGTGTCTATTTTCATGCGACATTCTAATTTAAAGATAAAGGTGAGTTCTGGTAAAGGTGTGGAATGGATCAGAAACAGTTGATCATTTAGCATGTAAGTATTGGTGTGCACTGCAAGGTTCTGGAGTCATCAAAATCATAATAAATTTGGCCGAGTCTTGGTAAAGTAACAAGCACTATACACAGAAAGCTATATATGGGACAACACACATGGTGTCGGGGCTATAGTACTACCTTGATTTCCTTGTCTTTCTATGCTCATTACTCAGCCAGTATACATTTTCTTCCAAAATGGTTTGGCACATGTCATTTATATGTAGTCTTGAACATTGAGTGTAAGTTTTGTTTGATTCTGTGAGAATTAATTTTCTTTTTTTTTACCAGAACTGGAGTTTATCTTTAATATTCTTTCACATAGGAAGGAACAAAAGGTGGGAAAGCTCATTTTCGGCTTCACCTTGACCGGAATCAACCATGGCTTTTTTAACACTATTGTCCTGTGTAAATGCATATATTTCACACCTACCTCATAGACAGCTTTGCCAAGCATCTTGCCCACAAACTCAAAGAGAGGAAGATGATTCTCATTGATGTAAGATGTAGGGCTTGGGTATAATCTCTGTTCTTCTGTGGTCTAAGGTACAAAGATATAATGCAAAGAAAACTTGGTAAAATATATAAATTATTGGTTAGAAGAAATGATTTAAGAGAGAAAAAAAACCAAAAAAACATGAGCTGTAGCCAAATAAAAATATATTGACCCACTGTTTTGCTTTATAAATTTTGATTGAAAGAGATCTTGACCTTTAATCCTCCAATTAGTTTACTAATACAATGATTAAACTACCTTTTACATTAAGGAAAAGAGCCCCTTTGTACCTCTACAATTAAACAAAAACTCTACCCTGGAAGAAGGATAATAATAATAATATGTCTTGTTTACCCAGGGTAGCCTCATCAGTATTCATACTGTTCTCCCTGAGGGACCTGCAATCATATTATTACACCGGTCATGGGATTCATGCTTACCCGCACACGATGTATGCACATTCTCCACTCCCTGGGGAGCATTCCAACCCTACCCCAACCCCTTTAGGCTCAAAAGAGCCTCACTGTTAATTCCTAATTTTCATTCTGCAGGTGAGTAATAAGTATCTCTTCCAAGCAATCTCTATTTGTTATGACAATTAACCCATTCCCTGCGGGAACCGAGTGGTCTCTGTATTAAGACTATGGGAATGTGAGAATCCAGTAGTGAACGGATTACATGCTCTTCACTAACATGCAAGCAAAAGTGACACAGCCTTCAAAATCAGGGGCGATAGTGACAAAAAACCTTTTTTTTGTTTTCCCCTTAACCACGCCTCCCTTGAGTAAAAAAAAAAGAGGATTCGCAGGGAAAAAATGGCATCTAACAATATTCCCCCCTTTCGAGTAAGAAAATTGGGCAAAAAATAGGGCAAAATAGGGAAGAATAGAGAAAATAAGAGGGAAATCAGGAAAATCTGGATAAAATAGGGAAGAACAAAAAATTGGTAAAAAAAAAAAAAATCAGGGAAAAATCAGGAAAAATATAAAAAATCTGGTTTTTATCAGGCCTGCAGAATACAGCTCAAGGGATGCAGTGGCCAAGATATAAATATTCAGCTCATTATGCACATTTTCAAGCGAATCTGTATTGGAGGAGCGGGTCTTTGAAAGTTTAAAACAGATCATCATCATCATCATCATTATTCCAGTTTATCAGCCTCCAAGTAAAAAGTCTTTCTATCCAGGGGACTGTTTCACAAAGACTAAGAATTACTTTAAGTTGCACTGAACTATGGCAAGCCATTCATGCTACTGGTTGCTCTCACTATTGGTCTCTCAATTATGATCTTTATATATTTTTTCACAATATTTTCAATTCTGTATTTCAATTCTGTAGATTTGTGACCATGATTTGTATGTCCCTTAAGAAATCAATTCCAGGAATGCTTAGAGGAACTAGTGGCATGAATGGCCTGCCATAGTTAAGTCCAACTTAAAGTCAATCTTAGTCTTTGTGAGACACCCCCCCTGGTGGCTTTTATCAAACGTTTGAATCTATCACAAGCTAAGTACCTTGAACAGGTTGAGTGAAGGGTTGAAGACTGTCTTGATAATCTCTTCCAGGAATTCTTTGAAGACACCATCTTGATCGATACCTGCTTCATCGAGACCCTGACAAAGAGATGAAATATAATAAAGATGATAGTAAATTGGTGAAACATGTAGACAAAGAGAGAAGAGAAGTGGTCTTAAAAGGCAGTTGGTGTTTATTGACAGATTACTTTAGTACAGGTTTCAGTAGAAAACAATATTCAAAGAAACTAAAATACATGTAAGTGGCCTTTATAGACAGGTGGTCTTTCTATATAGGTGGTTGCTATGGCAGGTGTCACTGTCACCTCACTTCGAGTCCATGTAATGCTTGAATACACATGCACAGGGCACTCAAGGCACTTCAATAAGCCAGTTCACGGTTGCAGTCTGAGCATGAGCAGATAAAGGTCATTGCAGAACAAATTTTGAAATACACGGAGACGAAATACTGGATACGTGCTCATGAAAGTTATGTAACATTATGCATTCATGCACATTCAGTGCACTCCATGATACACAGGTGGAAGTATTCTTTAAAAAGGGGAAACAAAGGCTATTTATATAGCACCTTTAAAGGTAAAGACCAGTATTGGAAACGCCCCAATTTCAAAAAATGAAATGGAAGCTCTTATTACCAATCATGTGAAAGAATATGTTTTGAATATTACATGACGATAAAATTTTTTGACGGGAAACCGCCTACTAATTGATATATTTGGTAAATTAGTATATCTGCATGTATATACTGTTGAGAGATACAAATGCATGTGTCGCGCACGTGTGTGTAGTCCCATATACATCTTTCTGTGTACAGTGCTTCTAATTTGATGAAGACTTGGCCAAATTTCTTATAATTTTGATGATTCCAGAACCTTGCAGTACATCTATGCTAGATGATCAACCTTTTCTGATCGATTTCACAACGTTTCTTTCACTATGCAATTGCATGACCATAACTGGTCTTTAGCTTTAACATGAAACGTACTAAAAAAATCAAACTTATAGAAATAACAGAACTTACGCTTGTTTTCTGTTTGACATGTTATTCAAAAATATTTATAAAAGCTTGGATAGCACTGTATCTGTACTATTAACAATAGTTTGGAGTTATGGATCATTCTCTATTTTTATTGGAGGTATTCTCTATTCCAATCCCCTGTTCTTTAGACATTACTTTATGTTTCATTTAATCTCCTAATCTTTATACCTGTTCATTGATGAAGTTCACTCTGATACATCCTTTCAGAGCCTGGGATGCCACGGATGCAAGCTGCTGATATCCATCCTAAAAAGTTCATTGACATCGTATAAATGGAAAATTGGAAACAAAACAAATATTAAAGGTATAGACCAGTTTTAGAAACGCCCCCCTCTCAAAAATGAAATGGAAGCTCTTCTTACCAATCATGTGAAGGAATATGTTTTGACTAATACTGATGATACAAATTTTGCCGGGAAACCACCTACAAATTGATGCATCTGGTAAATAATTATATCTATCCGCACTGAATAGATATCATGTAGTCCCATATACATCTTTCTTTGTACAGTGCTTGTGACTTTACTGAGCCTGGGCCAAATTTCTTAGCATTTTGATGATTCCAGAACCTTGCAGTACACACCAATACTTATATGCTAGATGATCAACCATTTGTGATTGATGCCACAACGTTTCTTTCACAATGCAATCGCATGACCAGAACTGGTCTATACCTTTAAGTTGTACGGAGGGTGGTTGTCTAGGAGGTTGTTTCCCTATTAGCTAGTTGTCCAAGGGCGTAGTTATCAGGGGGTAGTAGTCTCTGTGTTACTGACATAGGGGAGATTGTCAGGGAAGGGGGGGGGGAATTGTTCAAAGGGTGTATTTGTGTCAGGTCTGTTGTCCTAGGGGCGCAGTTGTCTGAAGATAGTTTGTCCTTGGGGTATGGCAGTTGTCAGGGGGGGGGGGCACTTTCTTGAGAGTAGTTCTGGGCCCGTCTTATAAAGAGTTGATATTATTTGCTACTTATTTGCGATTGATATCAATCAATATAGGAGACTGCAAACGTGTGATTGATTGGAGGACTTGCGATTGATTTGGATCAATCACAACTCTTTATAAGACAGGGCTTTGATATGCGTCATTGTCTGGAGTATTGGTCTTAGGGGTGTAGTTCTCTTGAGGGAGGGGTCGTTAGGGGTAGTTTTCAAGGGGTGAGTGTCCCACGGTACATTGATGGCGTCTAGGGTCAAGAAATAGCTGTCCTAGACACATTTCAAAAGGCTAGTTGAGAAGTGAGATTTAAAATTTGTAAATCATGTGACGATGCTCTTGAGGATAATTGAACAATGGAACTAAAGATGTATAAAATCACTTGGATGTACTTAGGCGTTGTGGGGTGCGCCTGTAATCCAGCTAACAATGGAAGTTACAAACTGATTCAGCCCAGGACGCAGGTTCGAAATTGAGTCACGTCTTTCGGATGGTGACGTTTAAAGGTTGGTCCCCAGACGTAAATAATCATATCCGATTGATACACATCTGTAAAAACCCAAAACACACACACACATTTGTATCTCACCTCTACAAGCCTAGATCTATGTACTGTGATGTATGTTGAGTGTGGCTGGGACATAGGAGACTCGGTATAACCTAAGGACTTCTTCTCATCGCTCACTCGTTTCCTGAATAGAATCACTCTCTGCAAGAACAAATTCAACAAAAGTGTAAATGATAACTACTGTCGAGTGTTAAACATGTAAGTAGTAGATCTATGTACACTTGAGATTGATATGTTACATACATGTATATCATGTAAATCATGCACATGATTCATGTACATAACATATTTCTAAATAATCAAAACATGCAATGATTTCTAGATTTACATCTGGCTAAATCAAAGTGCATGCGCTTTTCATATGTATGCAATGTAACAATATGGTACTACATGTGTTGCTATCAAATTAAATACCTACACCAAATTTGAGATTAAGGTTTGACTGCAATAACCTACATTGAAATAAACTTGTAAATCATGTTAACTCTGTAAATGAGAGTATATGTATGAAGCAAATGAAATATTGACTTTTCTAAACGTGAATTGATGCAGCCACACTCTCTCACTAGTTCTGTCCTTCTTGAATAACTCACCTCTCTATGTGGAATGATATGAGGTATCTTCTGGAGGATCAGATCTGCTCGCTTGGAGCTCTTCTCCAACTCTGACTTGAAGGAGCTCATCTTCAGGTCCCTGAAAGTCAACACCAGTCAATTCATGAAAATATATAGTTAATCTTTATTACAATAGACAACACAGTTTCCATGAAGTACTATATCTGTCTGCTTTCAGTTTGATAAACTCAAATTGAGAGTTGAAATATATTTGTAAGAGTAGGCAAATTTATACTGTCAAATACCTCATTTAAAAAAATTGTGATGTTTTACGTTCCCTTTTACCCTTGTGCGGAGACATCACCGAATGAAAAGGTCAGTGATGTTTTAGCGTGTTTTGGTTGGTAATGCGCATGTGCGGTCTTCCAGATGTGGTTTCTAAAGCGAGATTTTACAGTTTAGCTGGGACTCTCTCATAGCGGTTCAGCATAAATAAGTTGTTTACTTGATCCAAATAAGGCCTCAAGGACGAAAGCTAGCCCCGCTTCTTAATGCACGTGACAAACATCGCGATGTTTCAGCTGCGAGCGTTTAATGTAACACTTTCGTTGGGTCTGTTGTGGGTATTGTCTGAGTGACCAAGGTAAAAGAGAGATAGATAGGATGAGAGGAGGGGGAGGGGGAGGGGGGGGGGGAGGGACTGAATCTTTCTAATTGCTTACTTGACCAGCCAATGGGCAGGAGTAGCAAACTGTCTCCTACAGTCTTTATCAAAGAGCAGCATGAGTAAGGTATGAGTGGAGTTGAACAGACTCTGGAGCTTAGGGTTCTCATCTGGGAAGACAAATGGCAAGAAAGAAATATATGCATCACAATAATGAGTCAGGTAAAAAGGGTAGGCTCGACTAGCACATGTGCCATTTTCTGGCCCCTTTTACCAACTAATAGTTTCTCTTCCTGAATACGTAAATATCATTGTATGCAATGTATTGCCGTATTGCTGTTGGTAAATAATTCAGATCAAATCAAATCAAGTATCCAAGATTATTTTACAGTTATATCACTCGAAGAAGAGGTTGATCATTAAATACATTCATCATACATCTATGCCATTATAAAACGTTGTGCATGGTTTTAAACAGTTTAAAATCACACCATTCAAACATCGTAAAATATTTTAGTTCATACGTTAACATGTTTGTTTTAATTTTACCTTTATTCCTATATTTCATTCAGATATGACTTAAAGGAGCGGTTCAACTTGGCGTTTATATCCATCGATAATCTGCACAACTGATTGGTCCACTGCGCATCATGTGACAAAATACATTTCACACTGCCATCCGAGGCAACATCTGATATCACCTTGGGGGCTATAGTTCCAACCAGACCCCCCTCACAGAAGAGCAATATCAACTGTGCCATGACACAGGAAAATATTAATAGATTAATAGATTAATAGATTAATAGCTAATCAACGGATGTTTTTTCTAAGGAAGCTCAAAAAATTTAACGTTGACAGGACGATCTTGCATCTTTTCTATCAGTCTATCATTCAAAGTGTTCTTCTATTCAATCTCATTTGTTTTTATGGAAATCTCACACAAGCAGACAAAACTAAACTTGAACGTCCTAGGAAAATTGCTCAACGTATTATCGGCATTGAATTACCACCCCTATCAGTTTTGTTTGAAGATTGCTTATTGACTAAAATAACTTCTATTATGAAAGACCCGTCACATCCATTATTTTCTTGTTTTACTTTTAACCGCTCAGGACTCCGCCTGCGAGTACCAATTACCCGTAGAGCCAGATACAGAAATTCTTTTATTCCAAATTCCATGCACATCTATAATGCACAAGTAACACAAAATTCTCAGCTTTAAGCGAAATAATAGCGATTATGATTATTTGTTAACTTTTTTTCTACCCACCCAGTAAATTAACTTGTAGGGATTGGGTTGGAAAGTTTTCCGCCTTATCACATTTGTGGGTCAAAACATCGTTGTTTAGCTCTAATGTAAGCTAATCTGAAGCTTAGACTACAATTAGCTGCTAATTGTTGTTGTATTTTTATGTCATGCATTATAATCTGATTGGAAATTATGCCATCTCTCCTTCTCTGTCTCTCCCATTTTCCTTTGGACCCCTACCAACTTTCCCTATATTTCTCTCTTCTATCAGTCCTTCGAGCTTGAGCTCTCTTTTCCTTTATCTTTCTGCTCATATTAAGATTGTGATGCTGCTCCTATTCTACTTTCATATTCACATCTATATTCATACCTGAATTTATTCTTGATGTGATTCAGAATTGTATTTAAAATTCTTGCTATGTATAAGTAATATAACTGTCTTGTCATGTTTTGTGCTGAAAGCCGGAGGACCGTACCTGCTCATAGACTTTTTCTTATAGAGTCTTGACGCCCTTCTGGCTTTCAGCACACGACACCATGTTTTTGTCTTATGTTTTATGTATTACATGTTATACCAATGGAAAACAAATTTCTGTATTATATTATGGACAATAAAATCTTGAATCTTGAATCTTGAATTAATGAAAACTAGAGAAATTCAAATTACTTTTAAACTTTATTTATCTAATTAAGAGGTACCATCTGACATCCCTTAGGGGGTGGGGGGAGGGGGGGGCATAGCTCCAACCAGACCCTCTCAGTGAAGTATATACAGAAGAAGAGCAATATCAACTGTGCCCCAACACAACAGAAATAGATTAATTAATGAAAACTATAGAAAATTCAAAGAAAAAATGACTGGGGTAATAGAGAGATTGTATTAAGCGCTATATAAAAGCTAAATATTATTATTATTATTATTAACTTTATGTACCCAAATTGTGCTCCCAGATGACCTTGAAGACGAAGAGGTTGAGAAACGAAGACACGGCCAGAAGATCATCAGGATGAAATGGAATCTGCTGATCGTAAAACTCTCCATCATCTAAGATTCTATAGTCAAATAAAAGAAAAAGTTTGAAATCTTTATTTATTATCAGAGCAGCTAGGCAATTTTTTAATTTATTGCTCTCAAAACAACTTTACAAGTGTTTTAATTGCTGCTTGTAAGTGTCGGCTTGCATGGTGATGTAGATATGATGTTTACTAGTGTCTTACATGTGTTTTAGTGACATTAGAGGAGCAACAGATTCACTTAAAGTGCATCTATCTTAATGATCTAATGACTTCATATTAAATTTTGTTTTAAAATCCTGAAAATGTAATTCAGGAGTCTTGAACATTAAATGGTATGCAGATCTATGTCTAAATATCGTTGTAAAGCCATTAATATTCAATCAACATTACTCTTCCTTTTATGTATTCATGTATCATTATTATTGTTCTTTGGATTGTATGATTGCTCATATACTGTCATTATTTTGGTGGGTTGTTGTTAATAAATTCAATTTAGTTCAATCTAATTCAATTTAATTATTCACTGAATATTGATTACAGGGGGTGTGTTACAGGCATGATTGATTCTAGTGTTGTATAGTGTATGCTCTAGTCGTCCATTTTGACACTGCTTTTCATCATGAGTAGCTAGCAATGGCAATTTCAGATAAATTTCATTTTCTTTGTTATGTGTCTTTTTGACGTTTAAATATCAGATAAAGACTTGATTTAAAAGGAATGAATTGCATGCATTAGGCACAGCACTCGGTGGGCACAAGGGTTAAAGGAGAAGTCCACCCTGATATGAAGCTGGTTTTAGTACAAGCAGAAAAATGAGATGAATAGGTCAGTGAAAGTTTGAGCAAATTCTGATTAAAAATAAGAAAGTTTTACATTTTTAAAGTTCCGATCAATCAAACACAAATTTGTAACGGTAATGTATCTTGCGAGCTCCTCTCCAATTTGCTCTGCCCATACAATTTCATAAATTTTCTTTTTCTTTGTCACTGATGACGGAATAGATTTTTTCCATACAGGTGTTCGATAGAAACATATTTGCAATAATTATGTTTAGGGTGCATGTATGATTTAAAATTGATATCAGGGTGGACTTCCCCTTTAATTTTTGGCACAATAACTTTACTAATCATGAAAGGTTGACTTACGCAATGAGATAGCTAGCACTATCACAGAACAGCATCAGCACGGAGAGGATAGATTGCTGGTCCGAGGGACTGTTAGCCAAACAGTCCTGGAACACTCTAAGACCACCATGAGGACCAAGCTCTGCAATGAACTTCCACAATCTGGGCAGGAGCAGGTCCCGGTAACTTAGTCCTAAAAGTAGTAGGAACAACAATGCACATTATTGCTTCAGACAGAACATCTTAAAGGTAATGCAAAGTTTTGGGAACTTGAAAATTGGATGGATAGTACTTTACAATTTCATCACTTTAGCTGGATTTCAACCGCGTACCAAAACTTGGTATTATACTACCTTTAAGCACATCGCACAATGTACAATCCTTCTGCGATCTGATTTTCAAAGATATCACAGTTGTATTTGATATGGAAATTTCAACAAATATCATCTACATACCGGTAATTGAGGCTCTGAAGAATGATAAGTATACTACTAATCAAAATTATTTTATTTTCTTTCTTTCTTTCTAAATCACACTTCTTTCTTTGTGTCTTCCATTTTCCTTCCATATACTTTCCTTATTTCTTCCTTCCATCCTTCTTCCATCCCTTCATCCGTCAATCCGTCCTACCTTACCCACGTCCATCCTCCTTTTCTGTCCCCCTCCCCCCCCCCCTTCTAACCAATCTCTCCTTGTTTGTAATTTACCTGTGAGTATATCTCTCCTCAGCTCTGTCAATGTACTGAGTGCAGTCTGATACATAGAACATAGAGAACACACTAAGATGACTTCTTGTGAGTTGAGGCTCTTGCATGACTTGTGGTTGCCAAGCTTCGATGTCATACGTTGCAGCTTCTTCAGTAAGTTTCCACCTGTGCAGAAAATGATGCCAAAGAAGTATTGATAAAACAACATTTTTAAGCAATGTGATTCATCATCAATAGTGATCTGTCAGTTTATGACAGGTTCAGTGACCCATTCAAAATTCTATATCAAGTGTCTCTCCAAGTTTCTCTACAAGTTCCTCGGTCTTGAGCCAACCGTTTCATCGTTTCATACCCTGTTGCTCCACATTGTGTGATTACATCGTCTAGAAAGCCTTTACGAGGTCTTCCCCTCTTCTTCTTTCCGTGAATACGACCTTCTATGACTCTGAGCATCAAGCCCTCATCATGCGGCATTATGTGTCCAAGCCATTTCTTCTGTCTCTCTCTAATCGTTTGAATCAGCACCCCCTTTCTTGAGCTCGATGCAACACCTCTTCATTCGAAACTCTGTCCCTCCAAGACACACATAGTAATTTGCGCCAGCACCACATTTGTGATTAACTTAGCAAAAACATATATCGTCTCAACTATCACAATCATTGCTGTGATCATCCTCCTCCTCCTCATATCACTATTACTAACACCATCATCATCACCACCACTTTGATCATTATAATTAAAAAAATAATGATCACCATCCTCTTCAATCATCAACATTGTAATCGTCATCATCATCTTTATAATCAAACATTACCATCATAGTCATCACCTACACCATCATCACTGCTTCCATCATCATCATCATCATCATCATCACCATCATCATCACCATCATCATCATCATCATCAGTATTACCATCCTCCTCTCCTTTCTCCTCCTATTTATCATCATAGATTTTATTTTAAAAATGAATTCTATTTTTACATGGTTGAATATATGAGTTTGTAACTGATATACTCAATAATTTGACAAAAATATAGGACATTCATTCATGGGTTATAGTATTGACATCAAGTATAAGCCACTACACTTTCATCATCACAATCTCCTTTATTGGGCAAAAAAAAAAAAAAAACATGTTTAGCGTCCTGTTTTTTCGAAAAATAGGAAGGAGGGAGGCCCTTTTTTTTCTTCAAAATGGCCGCTCGGTACATTTTTCCGGACAATCAGGCTATTTTTCAAGATAGCCGCCAGTATTTTTTATTTTATTTTTAAAAAATCAGAAATAGATCATTTTAGCAGTATGTTTTTCATGTTGTAATTCATTGAAGAAAAAAAAAGAGAACAAAATAAAAAATAAATAAAAATAAAATTAAAAAAAATTATTAAAAAAAATAAAAAAAAATAAATAGTAGGCGGCCCCCAAAAAGGAAGCGGGCGGGGTCGCTAAACATGTATATTTTTTTACTTGGCCTTATATCAATATCATCATCATTTAAATACATGTAATCCTCATTTTCATCTTTGTAGAGATGCTGTGGTCTAGGGGAGACGTCACATGACTGTGTATCACCAGTTTGCGGTTCAAGTACTGCCATGGCACTAATGTCATTTGGCAAGACATTCATCTACATTTGCCACTCTCCACCCAGGTGTTAAATGTTTCCTGGTAGGAGGCGAACAATAATGTGACTGGCATGTGTGCACTTGGAAAATAGCGCCTGGCCGGAATACTCCCCAGGGAGCGAAGCAGGTGCACTATCTTGTGCTGATTGGCAATTGAATCCAATAACCGGGGTAATAATAACTACAATATTATAAATGCTTAGAAACATAGTAGTAAGCACTATAAGAATGTGACTATTATTATATTAAAGATAAAGGTGAGTTCTGGTAATGCGATTGCATTGTGAAAGAAAAGGTGTGGAATGGATCAGAAACAGTTGATCATGTAGCATGCAAGTATTGGTGTGCACTGCAAGGTTCTAGAGTCATCAAAATCATAATAAATCTGGCCGAGTCTTGGTAAAGTAACAAGCACTGTACACAGAAAGCTATATATGGGACAACACACATGGTGTCGGGGCTAGTACTACCTTGATTTCCTTGTCTTTCTATGCTCATTACTCAGCCAGTATACATTTTCTTCCAAAATTGTTTGGCACATGTCATTTGTTTGTAATCTTGAACATTCAGTGTAAGTTTCGTTTGATTTTGTGAGAATTAATTTTCTTTTTTTTACCAGAACTGGAATTTATCTTTAATGCATAGCTCTACCTCTAGTTGGAGTCTTTCCCTCTGTATGACTGGAGACCTCCTCTGGTTGCAGTCCTTTCAACACCCCTAGAACACAGGTAGGAAGTATGGTCTGGCCCCAAAGATGCTGTAATTGCTGTTGCACAAATCCCATGGCCTCTTGTAACCTGCAATGACAAATAATGATGATAATAATAATAATAATATCCTATTCTTGATACTGTTTATGATACAACAACTCCAGGCAATTACAAAGGACTTTGGATATTACTAGTAATACCCCGGCTTCAGCTCCGGCTTCACCTCCGGCAACCGTAGCACATAGAGAATTCCATGAATGAATCCTACCAGGTACCCATTTACTACACCTGGGTCAGACGGATCAGAGTAAAATCTAATTCATTCTGTGCCACTAGTTTACCAATTATCACCAATCACATTGCACACCAATTTCCTTTCAATTTTCATTCTTTGCATAATCAGGAAAACTACACAAACTAACTTCCTGGGGGAAACATGTACATGTTTTGATTCCTGGACAAAAAGGCTGACCTATTCTTGACGTAATCAGAAAGGTCATCATCAAAAATTTTAGGCTGGATTTGCCACTCACGGGATGCAAAATAAATAACAGTTTGGACATCCGGTATAGCTAGAGGGTCACCCTATTTAAAGGTATCAATAGAGGGAAAACATACATACTTTAAGGCTTTAAAAAAATGTCAGCTTGGGTACATTACAGTGACAAATTATGGAATTCTAGCTATGCCAGTCCTTGGACACAACATATATATATCTCATAAGTATTTACTTCTACTGATTTGCAACATTATGACTGACCTGTTATCAAAGGGCTGTGAGAACCAGCCTAATACGGGATGCCATGATGTAGTGTTTGATTTCTTCTTTCCAACAAATGCCTGGCAGTGGTTCAACAATGTGGTTGTCACATTCTACAAAGAAAATGTACAAAGAAAATATTAAATATCTCATTATCCATATTTAGAAGGATACAAATGGGTGATACCCAAATGGCAGTTGTATATTTGACATATCCATTACAGCCTTTATAGGAATGGAAGATTTAGATGAAAATAAAGAAAAGGGGGAAATTGGCAACACACAAATACAAACAAAAATTACCTTTTATCCTGCATTTCATTTGATTATGAAATATGAACAATAAAACATGCATCAGTTACATTCATTCCCCCCCCTCCCTACATATATCAGTTACTTTCACCTGCACAATCCCAATCAGTTATACTGGGAGGAGAGACCCGTGGGTTACAGTGATTCTATTGATTTTTCTCTCCCAAGCACAAGCGACAACTAATAATTATAATAATATGCCTTTTTAATGATTCAAACAATTACTATTGAACCCTTCGGATATGCTTCTTTTTATTCATACCAAAAAACACATTCCCTGTACCATAATACAATCACCACTTCATACATATTTTGTTGGAGATTGTTGTGTAAAATTAAAATGGGAGCTGATAATTAAATCTAAACAATTCTTCTGGCTTATGACATTAAACAAAGGTATTAGCAATTAATTCTATGAAATTACAGCAATCTTACATAAAATCATCAGATTGCCTATTAATGAAACTTACCATGAACAGTTGTAGATTACTTTTGAGACTCTGTACACACAATGAAACCAAAAAGTAAGCAGGTCTAAATGAGTATAGCATTCATAAAATCAGCTAAACAAAATTGACAGAATAATTATCATGTAGTAGTGCAAATCATTGAGTACTTTGTAAATAAATGGGAATCAATGGAAAATGTATATAGCTTTTTTGTCTCCATATCATCATCCTGTAAAAATGTTATACGAAACATAACACTACAATTCATTTTTACACCTTCTAATTTCAGGTCTTGAATTAATCCTTGTTTTGTTAGCTATTTTTCAGGCCATGGAATCATCTATAATAATAATGTTGGCTTCTATATAGCGCACATGTCCGTCACGTTGTGATGCTCCTTGCGCTGCCCTGATTATTACCCTGGCTTTAGCAAGGCAGCCACTGCGGCGCTCTAGCATTTCAAGGAATTAATAAATGATTTGTAAACCAAATGTTTTTAAAAGGAACTTTTACAGGCACGTTCAAGGACAATCTATTCAACATCTATCTATTTAATAATTGAAGCTGTAGATTTATGCAATAGAAATACAATTTGTTTCCCCTTAAATAGTCACAATTTTCAAACTTCTTGTTGGAAGCATTAACCCAAACTACATGTGAATAAAAGATTATAAGTGAATACATGAATACACTTACTTCGTTATCCAAATGAGCTAAGTGAACCATGTTGGCTAAATGAAGACAAAATAGAAAAAGAATTTTGAAGAAAAAATGATAAAAGACTAATTAATAAAATTTAAAATTTTGTATCAAATGTCAACCTTGAAACTATGAGAAGGGGTGGAAGCAAGTGTTATTCCTTATCTTTTGAATTACCTTTGATCACATTATTATTCCAGTACTTTCAAACGATCATCTATAGCGTCTGCTGAGAGCCAGAAGGGTGTTAACTCTGTGTTAAAGGTACTATGTCCCTTTTGCAGCCAACCTCAAAATCTGTAGAACTTTGCAGGAATTATGAATATGTCATGTATGTCCTATCTGTGAAATTTAAACGTTAGCAGTGTCCTAATATTCAAATTATTCAAGGAAACCCGTTTACTTGCTAGACTTCACTGTCAGACACTATTGAGTGACTGACTGGCTTTTTTTCTTCTTCGGTAATAACATACATAAAATGAGCTGTAAAGGGTACATGCGCATTTGTCTACATCAATAACCCACTTCATGTGATGGCCAAAATTAAACTGATTGAATCATAAAATGTATGACCATTCGGTACAATGGTCTGAAAATCAAGACTATTACTTATTGGCTCTATAGCTCCTAAGTCGATTTGACAACTAATAGTCCTTATTTTCCCACTTGAAGACATTTTCAAGTCCCACCTTTTTTAGGGAAGTTCTAAATTAGTATTATCTTTCAAATGCCGTTGGAATTTAGCCTTTTCATATTTTTGGCCTGCAAATGGGACATAGTACCTTTAAAGCATACAAGCTAATGCCTTTCTGGCTTCAAACATACAACATGTAAGTTTGGACCTTCGTTTTCATAACCTTCAAAAGAACTGAGATTGAGTTTTCCTTTTTCACAACTTTCAAAATGTTGGAATTCTTAACCTGTAACTACTGAATTGTATAGGTCCCATAGGCTTAACACAGGGACCACCAGGTTCCCGGAAGCAAAGGGTTAATTATGATACAGGCTCCTCAACAGCTAGCACATGTATGACATATAAAACCCTTGACAAAGATGGTTAGATTGTTTTTTTGTTTTTTTTAATCAGGCAAGGACCATCAAACTTGCAGAACTGAAGCTGTTCTATTTACAAAGTGAATATAAATAATATATAGAGGTGTTGTGGTAGGGTGCAATAGTCTCCAGACTTTTAATCACATGGTAAGGGGTTCAAATTATAGTTCAAATCCCTGTTGCAGCACTAATTCCCTTCGGCAAGACATTACTCTACAATTGTCATACTAGACCCAGGTGAGGTCGTTGGGTACCTGGCAGGAATTAATTCCTTGAAATGCCTGAGCACTGTAATGGCAGCCATGCTAAAGCTGGGGGAGTGATAAGGAAGTGCAAGGAATGGTAATGTGCGAGACATGAGTGCTATACAAGACTCCACGATCATCATCATCGTATCATTACATTAGTTTTCCATTTCTTGCATGGCTCTGCTCCTTCCTACAATATGAAGTTGCTTGTTAAGTATAAGCCTACAAGACATCTTCGTTCATCTAAATCCTCCTTATTAGTTGTCCCTAAGACGGGCAGTTCCTGGGGGGGGGGGATAGAGCCTTTTCTCATTCTGGTCCGTCCCTTTGGAATAATCTACCACTTAGTATTCGTAGCTTAACAGCCCTCCATGACTTCAAAGTTGCTCTAAAAACCCATCTCTTTTTAAACAGTTCTATTTAATAATGGCAATTATAATTGTGGCATAATCATTTGTGTTATTTTAGTTTACCTTTACTTTAGTAAATCCATATTATTATTATTATAACAAAGTTCGGTCAAAGTTCTGTCAATAGAATAATCAACTTCTTCTTCCTTTTCTTCTTCATTTTTGAGTACAGACCTCTTTACAGAGTATTATCGTACTATACTGGGGTGTGTGCAGGTGGACCACTACACCGGGGTTTCCCCCTACTCTTATACGAATAGTGCAGTGGGTTCTTAACGTGCAAAGGTAGTGACTATTCTCTACACGGGGCCTCCATTTAACGTCCTATTCGAGGGACGGAGTGTTTTCCACTTGACATTACCTGCGTCTATGAACAAGGGAAGGGGCACGTTAACACACAACTTACCAAGAAGGCAGAGGGAGTAGGTGGCATCTACCATGGAAAGGATGGTTCTGCAACCTCCTTCCGTGCTAAGGTACTTCAGGCAATGAGGCAAGAGGGCGCTATTTTTCATCGCTGTCAGCGTCTGGTAAGAAAAAGACATGTTTACAAAGAGGCCTACATATCAGCTTTGAGTTCAGAATCTCACAATAAAATTGTGTCATATAACATACAAGATGGCCTACGATGGCCTCGGAGAGGACCTATAGCCGTTGGTCCTCTAGCTGCTTACTAACAAGCATTAAATCTTTCTTAGCAGTCAGGTAAAATAACCACCATCTCAAAAATATATACAGATACCTTTCTGCGAATTGGATGATCCAGTATAACGAGCTCGGAACCAATACATAAACAACTAGCTAAATTCATATGTCTTATAAATAAGGATGTGCACAACAGTGTAATGAGGTACCCGAGTGCACTCCCAGGCTTACAAGCGAATACTCAAATATTCGGACGCCATGTTTTTTTATAATTCTTTTGAATTTTTTTGATTTTTTTTTTTTTTTATTTTTTTTTTCGCCACCACCATACCACTGGTTCAGTATCCCAGGTCTGTCGCCGAAAACGCATGCAATTTTACTTCGAGTTTGCAGTTGAAGGCGCCGATTCAATAATAATAATAACAGTAAACAATGCTGTTTTCAAAGCCAAAGATGGCAGAATAATCCATTTTCCTCCAAGTCCAAACAGAAATCTGGACATTTGGTTCCAGTTTCTGAGTGGTGGGTTTGACAGTGCTTGAGTTTGGAAACATTTTTACCGACGGCACCATGCCAGCAGCCGCCGCTCTCCCTGGCACGGGTAAGCGTCGGCCAGGTCAGATTTTTTTTTTGCGGCCGAATATTCGAGTACGAGAAATCGTACTCGAGTAGTTGCCAACAGTGCGGGTACTCGAGCATTCGACTACTCGTCGCAGCCCTACTTATAAATAGTGGTGCTGAATGTATTACGAATGCTAAAGGATGCCTTTTTTCTCTCTATTTCTGTCTTTATTATTTTATTTTTCTCTTACTTCTGCTTTGGCTGTTGAGAGATGGCTGACCAAGCCCGGTACGGGGAGTATGTGAGAGATGAAGATACACAGGAGATTGGACGAGAAGCTACCGGCTACAAGAGGCCTGCAAACAAATGAACAGACAGACAGACAAAGAAATGAACAAAACAAACAAATTAACACATCAGGGGGGTGTTTCACAAAGATCCTAAGTAGAACTTAACTCTAAGTTGGACTTAAAAATTATGGACAGCCATTGGAGTTTTAAAATGAAATATATTCAAAAGCAGAAATTCAAGTATTTTAGACTTTTTATAAATTCCTCATCCAGAACATGAAATCTCCTTGATGATAGAAAATATGAATGATTTGAATAAACAATTAATGCCTTTCAAAATAACTTTTACAAAATATTTTCAAAGATGCTAATGGCTTTCCATAATTTTTAAGTCCAACTTAGAGATAAGTTCAACTTAGGATCTTTGTGAAACACCCCCCAGGTGAACAACCATCCGCCAAGATACGATTTGATTTGATTTTGATTTTGATTTGATTTATTGGTTTCTGCATCTATTTTCGTTTTTCATCATACATTTTCATGAACATAATATGGTTTGATACAATATGTTAATTTTATTGTATATATTATAATTTTATACAGATAATAGACGAATTTAAACAAATATATTGAATGCATAATTAACATACATTAGATGCAGGAGCGCTACAGAAATAAGCAAAGTAGCTTGACGTGCCCGCAGCCCTCAACTTAGATACAACAACAATAACAAATACAAATAGAGGACATGCTTCAGCTGTTCTTCACTTCCCACAAGAACTAAAACTAATGCTACGGTCACAAAGGTTCGTATGAACGATTATTTCGTACGAATCTCCGTTTTTCCATTGTCTTCCCGAATTTCCATTGTCTGAAAATCGTTCGTACGGCGTTCGTAGCAGTTCGTAATGGCATTTGTGACCGATGCATTACATAGACCAAATTTCTATTTCTTATGAAATTTTAAATCATAAACTCTTTACGTTGTATTAATTAAGCTATAAAACAATGTTTCTAGACTAAAATCGACCGATTAGCTATTTCCGTTTGGAAATTATATATCACAACTACATATTCTTAGATTTTCATGGTCGTAGCTACCATTGTACGGCTGTAGGCGCAATTTGAAATTTATCAAAATTCAATTTTTCTCGAAAGCAGAATTGTTTTTGGGGCTAAATTTTCTAGTGCTTATAATACATCCACAAGGGCATCCAAATATATCAAAATTGTAAAGAATCACTATCCATCTAATTTTCAAAATTTCCCAAAACTTTGTATTACCTTTAAAGGTACTATGTCCCATTTGCAGGCCAAAAAAATGAAAAAAGTTAAATTCCAACTGCATTTGAAAGATAATACTAATTTAGAACTTCCCTAAAAAAGGTGGGGCTTGAAAATGTCTTCAAGTGGGAAAATAACAACTATTAGTTGTCAAATCGACTTTAGGGCTATAGAGCCCAAAAGTAATAGTCTTGATTTTCAGACAATTGTACCGAATGGTCATACGTTTTATGCTGCGCAAAGATTCAATCAGTTTAATCTTGGCCATCACAAGAAGTGGGTTATTGATCGATGTAGACAAATGCGAACTCTTTTCATGTATGTTATTACCAAAGAAGAAAAAAGGCCAGTCAGTCATAGTGTCTGATAGTGAAGTCTAGCAAGTAAACGGGTTTCCTTGCATAATTTGAATATGAAGACACTGCTAACGTTTAAATTTCACAGATAGGACATACATGAAATATTCATAATTCCTGCAAAGTTCTACAGAATTTGAGGTTGGCTGCAAAAGGGACATAGTACCTTTAAATCAGTGATAACTACTTCATGTCCAAAAAAAAAATTGCTTCAACCCCAATGGAAATGCACACAAATTGCATCAGAAACAAACTTGATTAGGTTTGAAGGATCATACATACCGCCATGCTACAACCATGGTCGCATTGAGGACAGTTGGTGATAGAGCTGGCTGTCGCTTTGTCAGGCCTTCCTTGAGCAAGGTATGGATGACAGGATATAGCCCTTTGGTGACAAGGTGGCCCATAACATTGGAACAGATCTGTCCCATGCTGGCTCGTAAAGCATCAGCTAAAATAGAACATCATCAAAATAAATGAAGGAATGTGAAAATGATAAAAAAAATAATGCCTCCGATATAAAAAAAATAATGCCTCGGACATATGCCACAGGCATTAAAATGTTAGTATAGACCACTTCTGAATGATCTCCAAGTTATAATCATAACTGAAAAACTGCGTAATCATTTTTTATGGCAGGGTGATCTTAATTTGCAAATCACTTTTCTTCAAATTTTCATTTGTTGTTTCACAAACTAAATAATAATAATAATCTTTTAGTCCACTCCAAATTTTATTAAACCGAAACAGAAATGCTTTTTGCCCAATTGATTGTGAGCCCGGCAGCCACCGAGCAGCGCCAGATCGGCATTGCTCCATCTCTTATTGTTGAACGCCAAACAAGGTAGCTGCAACTCCCATCTTTTAACGCCTTTTGGTATGACGCGGTACTGACTGAGCCAACACTCCGATATGTATATTACCTGGCTGAAGAGATAACTCAAAGCACAGCAACCAGTATTACAGACAAAGCATGTAGCTTACCGGTACACAACATTTACAACACTGCAAAAATAATTTCAATACTATGAAGAACCTTTACCTTTTGGTATCTGAAATATTTTCCATGTTGCAGTATCCGTGAAAGTGATGAGCATGTGTAGATGAAGGGCAATGCTTTTGGCAGCTATTGGCAAGTCAGGCTGTAAAACAATTGAAATAAAGTTCTCGATATACATACATGTACAAGTGCATCATCAAAACCAATGGATTCAATAGTTTTTAGTTAAAAGGACAATTTCATTCAATGAAGCAAGCAATGGCAAGAATGAGTCAAATTTGTAGAGAGAGAGTGGTATTTATAGGAGGTGATCTGTACGGTATATGAAGATTCACATTTACATGGTGCCATATTTCTGTATAATGAAATCATTCAAATATGGAGGCCCCTCCAATGAAGTCTGTCTTTTCACATTTGCTGAAACAGGCAAGTTTTGAGACATGATTTGAAAGTGTTCTAGACTTTCAATCTCACTAAGAGGGGAATGGAGTGAGTTCCACAAAGGAACGGAATGGATGAGATGGCGCATTCCCCATTATCCCTTTAATATATACATGTTTGTTTAATACAGGTATTAATTAGTGTTTCTAGATGAAATGAAAATATGGTCTTTCTAGACAGATGATCATTTTAATACAGGTGGCCACTAAAGTAAGTTAAATTGTACACCACTTGATATGATTATGATTATCAAGATATAACAATTAAAGCCACACAGTTGTAAGTTTCCATGTGTCCATTGTGTCATAATTCGCTGCCACAAAATTTAGCTGTACATGTAATACCAACTAACGTGTGTACAGGTCTCCCGGGCAGCAAAACCATACTTCAGCTTGCCTTCAAATCTTGAGGGTGGGAGAAATTTATGATGATGATGAGATTTTCTTATGGAGTGATTGGTGGAGGGTGCAGTGCATTGCATAAAACCTGTTGTTCATAAAAGTGAAGTCCACTCTTGGTGACTTACAACAAATCTGTTATTCGGTTGACGACCATGAGAACCAACGACCACGGGTCTTGAAGATCTGCACCCTGGATCCTAAACAACTTTTCTAACAAACATATTCTACATTTTATTACCTTGAGTTTTTTTAGTTGTGATGCACAGAGCCACAGTATCTGTTTGAGTTGTTGTATCCATGGCAACACATATTCTTTGGTGAGAGCTAGTGAAACATACCAAACCTTGAATGACAAAAAACAAAATGGAATTGCTTTCGATGAGTATATACATTTTCTTCTTAATATACCGGTACTTATAATATGGTTTCTTCTAATATACCTAGAAATTAATATGTTCCTCTCTTTCATTCTATTTATTTTCAAAATTGAAATTACTCTATCTAGTCAGGATGAGTACTGGTAGATAAACTGTATGCTATCTTGATGACGTATTACTTTATAATTGATTAATAATTCGTGCATATAAATTCAGGATCTGGGTATCATAACAATATCTCACTCCACCCACTTGATTGAGTACATCAAATTAATTCAACTAAATATCATGGATGACTTCAGACGCATTTTCATTCTTTGTTTGCAAGCTGGGTGATTTTAGAGTGAACTTGATATTTTACCATAATTAAATTATGATTCACATTTACGATGCAAAATCACATATCCTTCTTTTATTCCTAATAACTTGTTGGTATAGTATTGTAATGTATTTTCATATATGCAATTCAATTTTATTTGTAAAAAACAAATGTACAATTCAGCCCCGACCTACATGTATGTAGGCTGCAAGACAGACTTTGAATAAATATATACCATTAAATTAATGAAATTTAAACATCAGTAGAAAATGATCCGTGCTACCTCTAATTAAAAAACTATCATGTCTAAACAAAAATAAAACATTGAACTATTTACCTTCGCATCTTTGCTGGATTCCATACTAGCAGTCAGATATCTGCATATCTTTTCAAACCTCTGTGATACATTAAAAAAAGAAGCATAAAGAATCTCGTCTATTATTGCTAATTCCAAATAACAATAAACAGAACACTGAATATGTGACCCGGCACCACAAAACCAACAAAAAGTCGCAACCAGCGATTCTCCGTAATCAGCTAAAATGTCAATTTAGGTGAAAAAAATAGATTTTTGTTTTTTTGCATTTTCTGAAAGAGTGGTCTTTTCTGTACCTAGTATCAAAATTTGGAAGTCTAAAACATAGTAGAAGATGTGTTTTAAACGGTTTTTCTAGACCACTTTTTTTCGCACAGCCTTTGGTCTCTTCCAAAATTTGATCACTTTTCCCGAGCGAAATTATCGTAGTCCGGAAATGGTCGGTCGTTGCTAACGGGTCGTGCTACGCGGGCTGTGATTGGTCTGTTATAGCAATCAGTGCGGAGCGCCATTTTGTTTGTATCCGCTTTCACATCCGAGTTCCAGATTTGCGTTTGTCTTATATTCTCCGTTAACGACTTCGAGTAGCTTGATTGTACATCACATATCCATAATTTGTTGATCAAGAGTAAGAACATTATTATATTTTATACATTTGAGAGTGACAAGTTGCGAAAAAGTCTACAACGTCGTTACAATGCCAGGTTTTGTACGTGAGCAGAGCCGTGGGATGGTACCGGGGTGCACCAACGCAGTCATAGTAAAAATACTTTGAACCTCCTGTGAGAAAGAAAACAGTATGGGAATTAAGTATAAAGCAAGTTCATAATGTGGTTACAAATAATTGCCCAGATGTATACAAAACAAGATAGGTGACAAGCAGTGTTATGTAAGGGGGAACAAAAAGACTCCGGGTCCACCATGAATAGGCATTGTCTAGTGCAGGTGTCTCGGCACTATGTTGCAGTTCACTTAATCTGTCCAATTACAACTCTATACATTTACAACATAATAACTTTTGAAAGACTAAGTCCACACATTGAAACCTCAGAAACATAATGAACAGACTATGTTTGACCATCAGGCCAAATTTCAGCCTAATCTGAAAATCTCTTCATAGTGGTTGCTATGGCCTTTTGATTCACCCTTCTATTGATTTCCCTGTGGTTTGCTTGCTCCGCATGCTTGAATAGCCCCAAACTTTAAAGCTCTCTTTCTCACAATTTAATACCAGTAACCTCCCCCACCAGCTCTTTTCATTCACTAAATTGAAAGGGTTAGGAAGCTTCAATTTGGACAAGTAATATACCATTTTAATGAGGAGAACTTCTTCTTTCAAAATCAGATGAAATCAGGAAAATAATTTTTTGCAACTTTTTGGTGGTTTTGTGGTGCCGGGTCACATATAACAAGCCTAAAAAATATAAGGAATTTGTAAGAAACATAAAACCGAACTCCTCCCAACGTTAGCATCAGGAAATTGCATATATTTTGATAATTTTAAATTACATTTTTCTTGATAATTAAAGGAAACCGAACCCCAAGTAATAACTTTACTTATTCTGAGATATTTATTATATTATTGCCCTAAATCTACAAGATTCCCCACCAAAGTTTATGAGAGAGGTATAAAGCAAAAATAAAGTACAGTTTCTCAGCACGACATGGGCATCGCCATTTTCTTGATAATGTGACGTACTATGCGAAGTCGTTTATCAAGTAAATGTATTCAAATTTATGGATGCTTCTTTCCCAGACGTGTGTGGTGATGAAACATTTCATTCACCTGCTATAATCCTTTGTACGATAATTGCCAGAACGCAAATTGCATAAATAAGCTAGTGCTCTTCTGGGGTGAAGGTTTCTCATAAATTAAATAGATTTGTCAACTGCTATAGTGTAGTATTTATAAATGAATTTTGTTACAATTGTGCCCCTATTATTTATTCTTCACCTAATATAATTTCTATCATCTCAGTTATTATTTTTTTATATTGAAAAGTAAAGGTTTCGTTATTGATTTAAAAATTCTTTCCAACTAAAGCTTGGGGCATGATACATGTACAACTTCAACAGGTACGTCACATTTTCAAGAAAATGGCTGCTCCCATATCATGCTGAAAAATTACAACACTTAAAAATATAACCAAAATATACCCAAAAGAGTCTGATATTGGTCTCACATTGTAATTGTTACCACCACTAGTCCACTACACTTTTTAAACCAAGTAATTAGATTGTTTACACAAAATTATAGACATAGTGCTGTAACACCAAATTCAGTTTTTTTTTGTTTAAACTGTTGATATACTGTTTTGGAGCAGAAATATGACTATTCTTCTTGATTTAAAAGCTGAATATGAGATAATTGCATTTCCATCAATGATTACAATCTCATGTATTTCTGCTCAATATTTCTATTAACTTTTCAAATATTCTGTTGGGTGAGATTGTAACTTCAGAAAAACGTACCTAAGCATATATGCTAACATTTCAGGAGAAAAAATGGTTTCATCAAGATCACCCTATGAAAGTTACCTGAAAAGTTTCTGTCTCTATTTTGGTCCGATGGTTTTTAGAAATAACAGGCATTAAATGATGATACAACACTAAACAGAAAAACCAAAGCAGATTAGAAGATCAAATTACCTTTAAATCCTTCTTCTCATCATAGATATAGAGGAATCTCTTGATAGCAATGTATACTTCAGCAGCTGGGAAAAAGCAGAAATACAGACATTATCATCTTTAAATGTCAACATTGATGTTTGCAATAGGTTCAGAAGGCCTTTCTTTACAGGTGGTTGCTAAAGCAAATACAGGAGACTTGTCATTAGTGTTACCGGTACTTTACTTTTCATTAAAGCTTTCCTTACACACCTCCCTGAAAAGCTAATAGTAATGCAGGATACATGTATGTTGTTTTGTGTCCAATGTCTTAACTTTTATTTTTTATAGCTGAACAGATAATACCATTATCAGGTTTGATGACATCTGGATTGAAATGTCCAAGAATGATCACACATTTGCCATGAGATGGACCTTGTCCTCCCAGACAGTCGAACCTGCTTGAGAGACCACCTGTATAGAAAGACCACCTGTCCAAAAAGACCACATTTTTTGTTTCCCTTAAAAATGGTTTCTCATGGAAACATGTACTACAGACCACATGCCCTTTAAAGTAGCCACACGAAGAAATCAAAAGTGTTTTGAATTGATGCAAAACTCATATCATTGCGAAGGGGAAGCCTTGTCGATCAAATACAACAACTCTTCTCTTCAAAATATGTTTGGGGCCCGTAGTAATCAACTCTAAAAAATGTTAGTTTTGAGATCCAGATTTTCTGCCTTCAGCGGTCCTTTGTAGAGCGTCAATATTTGTGACGTCACATACTGGACACGTCTGGTTAGCTGCATACTGCTACACGGCACTGAGCTGTTCATCCAGTGTGTGACGTCACAATTCAGAGCTCGCTACGCTTGTGTGTTTGACTTACGTTCAGGGGCGTTCGGGGGTCTAAGGAGGGTCTTGGAAAATTGCATTTTACGCCTTTCCATGATATCTATATGATTTCTCAGCAAATTGTTTGTGTTTTTCAAGAGAAAATCTTTCCATCCATATGTAATTTGTTCTAATTATGAGTTGTTAGTGAATTTTCTTTGTGTAGCTCCTTGAAAGACCCCTTTTCTTTTCTCCCTTGGTTTCACTGTATGAGATTTGGCAGGCCTCAAATCCACTTGAAATCAAATGCTCAAGTAAAACTTGTGAAACAAAAAATAAATCAAATAAAAGCATCATTACGATGACCTCTTCGCCCAGGACAATATTTTTCTCACAATAATGATACATGTACAATACAAAATTAAAATATGTATTTCCCTGAAATCATGAAAAGTTGGTTGTACGACTCCGTGACAACTGCCCCTAGGGAATCTCCCAAACTGACTTCCATCTGAACTTCAATCCAATACTCATGAGTGTACCTAACCCTCACCCTGACAGTAAACCCAAACCCTAACCCAGGGCAACCTTAACCCTAATTGGAGCAACTTTAGAATACCCCACCAAAACAAATAAAAAATTGCCAAGATATCTTTAGGTTAACCAATGCTTTACCAATGTACCAGTAGCTAGATCTAAAGAGTAGACTGAAGTTTTGTAGGTAACACTTACCCTAATCCTAACCCTGGGTGTTGGATTTACATCAACCATATTGGGGGGGGGGGGGTATTCTAAAGCTCCCCTAATGTTTGAAGAACAAATGCCTGGAGCAATTGTCAACGGAGGATTTGTTGGAGCACCATGGAAGCAAGAGCAAAATATAATTTACCTGGAAAAAATTGTGTGATAGCATCAGGATTGTCTGGGATGCCAGGGTTTGCTTGGAGGATCTTGTCCACATTCTGCAGCATGGCTCTCCTGTACCTTCTTCTGCAGATGAAACTCCGGACAAGAGACTGGATAGAAAAAGAGATGAAAAAGAGCAACAAGGATTTTGTGTGAGTCGCAAGCTCAAAAGTATCTCATCGCATGTATTAAATCAATGCAGCCGGACACCGCAACGCACACACGATATCTCTGTCTAATTCAGATTCCAATTTCCGATCACCGCAGTACTAATTTTCAGCATGGCGAGCTCCGGCATGGGATACCTGCTCTGCCCGCTAGTGCTATAGATCAGCGCGGAAACTCACGGCGCGCGCACGCTTCCTATTGACTTTGTACATGCGACCGAAAACTGGTTCGCTATGCCGATAACCGACTCCGAAACAGTGAAAATTGAAATGAATATTCTCATGGCAATTCGTGATTTTTTTTCTGGGATTTTTTTTGTTGTTTTGTAGTGATTCAGCCCGAGCCCGTATGGCTCGGGCGCATATATGCGCGAGTACCGCATTCGGCGGCACTCGCAGATAGTATTCCTGGCTATATCCCGCACTGGGGATATGAGATTGAATCAAGACTGTCAAGCGTGCAAAACAAGCCGTCTGCCGGTCTCCTCGGATCTTCAAGTGTACGTGTCGTGGAGCTCCACTCGTCGGTACACATCGGCATCGAGCTTCGAGTATAATTGCTTCTTCAGTTTATGGTAGGATTAACCCTTATTCTAGTAGTTTAAGCATATTGCGTAGATAACCATAGCTATTTAGGCCCAGTAAGATTAATATCCGCCGCGTCACTACAGTTTAAATAATAATAATATTTGCTTCATGATTTGAACTTGAACAAGAAATGATAATAAATGGGGAAGTAAAGAGTCCAAAAAATAGGATTTTGTCTTAAAAACCCCCTCCTTTACTCTACTTGAGTTTTGGTTTGTTTTGGTATCTCCACGCCGGAGTTACAGGTCAAAGTATGGATATGATTCTAATTTAGCGTCGAAGACGTAGATGGTGTTTACCAGTATTTACCAAGCTACACCCCCTTTAAAGTTCTATGTGCGGCGGAGATGAGCTTTCAGCTACAGCTGTAGTCTACACTAACACAGAAAGTAATACACGGGACTGCCCTTAAAAAAAAGCCTAGCCCAAAAAGAAAAATATCTCGATCTAATTACCTGTATCCTGACCACAGATTGTTCTTTCTTCCGAAGGAGAGCACGCTCAGTACGAGAAGATTTTGCCTTGTCCAGAAGTTCGGACTTCTTGGAAGTATCTTTCTGGCTGAACATTGTAACAAAATTAAATTTTTAGTTTTGTTTACAATTCAGAAAATTTCCGGAAAATGTTGTGTGAGCTGTCTAACGAATGAAAGTGCGCCATCTACCGTACCGGTGTGTATATCGAGCCATATCATCGAAACCGTGACTGATTGATTGATTGATTGTTTTATTCGCTAAGCCTCCAAGTTCAACCCAACGAACTCAAACCAAGTTCGATGGTTCAACCAGGCGCTGATCCAATGGGGCCGAGGGGGCATTGGCCCCCCCCCCCCAAAAAAAAAAGAGAGAGATAGAGAGAAAAGGAAAAGAAGGTATAGGGAAAGAGGAGAGAACTGATGGAAAGAAAGAAGAGGAATATAGAAGAAACGAAAAGGGGAAAAAGAAGGAGATGGGGGTGGGGGTACGTGGGCGAAAAGGCCTTGCCTCCAATGCTGTTGCCTCCCCCCCCCCCCCCCCCTCAAAAAAAAAAAAAAAAAAAAAAGGAGAGAAGGAAGGAAAGGGAGAAAAAAAGTAAAAGAGGAGATAAAGGGAAGGAAAAAGAAAAGAAAGAAAAGAAAGGGAAAATCAGTTGCGAGACTCTTCCCCCCCCCCCCCCCCTCCGAGCAAACTTAAAGAAAATAAAGAGGAAGAAAACAAAGAGGAAGAAAACAAAGAGGAAGAAAACAAGAAAGGGGGGGGGAAAGAAGGGGAAAGAAGTTGCGATTTTTATCGCTTCTTCTATCATCATTGTGCAACTATCATTGTACAAATGTATTAATTTATTCCTGTTTGATAACAATAATATTTAAATATAAACACATAACAGCATCAAAACAGAATGCAGAAGAGAACCATTTTGGAGGCGAAAAGATACGCAAAATGATCATGCATTTGCATGTAAGTGTATCATTAGAACTATTCATATTGTTTTATTCACCCAAATGATTAAAAAATTCAAATGTGGCTTATTTCTAATTCGATACCAGTGATATAAAAATGTTGCTGAAATTACATAATTTTCCGGGATGTTTCTTCACTTTTTAGTAAATAATACTAGGCCTAAGCGTTTGTTCGAAAATGAAAAAAAAATCCCAAATTTACAGTCAGGCAAGAAATATGCTTATTAAGAGAAATACATCTTAAGGCCCGAGGAATGGTGGGGCTCGAGTACCCCCCCCCCCCCCACACGCACACACCCACACCAACTTTTTTGAAAAAGTAGGCCTATATTGAATAGCAATAGAAAGAAAGAGAGAAAAAATAGTGACCTGCCAGTGTCACACAATGATGAGGTATCAACATTTTATGCTCATCTGACCGTGATTAAATAACTAAAACCCATCAGCTTCTGGGGGCTCTGCCCCCTGGATTCCACCTAGGGCCCAAAGTCTCTGCCCCCTGGACCCCACACCAATTAGTGTCCTGCCAGTGTCACAAATATGTTATCAAAATATACTCATCTGACCGTAATTAAATGCCTAAAACCCTTGAGCTTCCTGGGGCTCCGCTCCCTCGATCCCACCAGAAGCCCTAAAGCGATAAAATTAAGTCAACTTGAACAGGATAACCCACGAAAGCTTGAGAGCTTGTTTCCAGTGGGGTCCCCGACAAACATGTACAAAATTAGTAAGTTAAAATCGTATTATTTACAGAGAGATAAGAAAAAAATTTATTAGGCCTAAAGATAATAATGATGATAATAATAACAACATTAAACTGATAAAGAAAGAAGTGATAATAAGTACAAGAAGAATAATAGATAAAGAAACGAAGAAGAAGAAGAAAAGGAAGAAGAAGAAAAAGAAGAGTAGGAGGACTCTGGAGGAGGAAGAAGAGGAAAATAATGATGAATATGTTGAATATCTGTAATGTACAAAAACATAAGTATATAAAAATTAAAAAGTATGAACCGGCAGAGAAAAGAAAAGTGTTCTGTATGTCATACATGCCATTCGCTTCTCTCCTCTCGACTCTCAAGTGTTAGGTATTCCTTTAATTTTCTCCTAAAATAAGCAAAGCTTTCTAATTCCTTTATATCATTCGGAAGGAAATTCCAATGTTTTATGGCAATGTAATAAAACGAATTTCCAATATACCTACTCTTTCTGGTAAGTTAAAGTTGAATCGGCTATTTCTTGAATTATAATCATGTAAATCAGTAACAAGATCCAAGTTGGATCGAATATAATGATTCGACCTAGTATGATATATTTTATGCACTTCACAAATTCTCTTCTCTTGAGTTCTTGATTATTGTGTGACACTTTGAATTCAAATGACAAGAAAATTCGCAGAACTTTATTCTATGTTTATGAATACACTGAATTACAGACCTATTTTGTTGTTGTTACTCTTCCTCCTAAATGATACACAATGTCCTACCTTACCGTCAGACCCCCCCCCCCCCATCTCTCTCTCTCTCTCTCTCTCTTTCACACACCTCTTTTTTTATAGAGCGCTCTATCTGCTTTCTCTCTCTTTTCACTTTATCCCCTTTATCGATCTTTTCTTAATATTTTGGTTAATATGCATGACGAATTAAAAAAAACATGTCAAGGGTAAAAATTTACACACCTTATAATGACCACGGTAATGTTGTTATCATCAAAGTGTATCAAAGCGCTTATTAACAATTCTATTTTTATTCAATCTCCTCTCATTCTAAGCCTTTTCTGCTAATTTCTACCTCTTCAACCCTTTATCTTTACTTAGATCTATTTTTCCCCTTTCATATCACATCTTTAGTGTTCTGTTCTTTGAGGCTCTCCCTTGCTAATACCATAAGTGGTTAATAATGTTAATTGAGAATTGAGATTGATTGACTTAATGTATGTTTATGTACAATTGGTGAATAGGACATATATATATATTTTTTTTTTGGTCTAAAAAAAAAATCGCAACGACTGAGCCAGCCGCTGATTAAACGGGGGTAAGAGCACATTTTTTCTTCTTCTTTTGGTCCCCCAAAATCGCAATGTCTCAGCCAGCCGCTGGGGGGGGGGGGTGCACGTCCCTGTTTGCCAGTACATTTTTGGCGAATTTGGGTCTGATTTTAACACTTTTTTTGGCCGGGGGAGGGGGGGGGGGGGGGGGGCACGTGCCCCCCCCCCCCCCCCTGGATCCGTCCCTGATGCGTGTATAAAATGTTTGTGAAAAAAAGTAATGTGTGTTTTGTTCTCTAATTTGTTTTGAAACAAAATTATTAACTATACTTTTTACACTTTTATATAACATTTAATTTCTTTTAACTTTGTAACTGATATCACTATTTTTCTGGTTCAATGTTTCAATGTCAGCTGTCACAATTTATCCTCTCGATGCCCTAAAATGACTCTATTTAGCCCCTTCTCTCTCATATCTCACAGACGTACTCTTTTGCTTTGTTGTATTCTTATTCTTCCCATCGATTCATTTTCCATGACCTATACAGATTTCATTTTCTCATGGCATTTCCGAAATCAACCACTCAAATAATTTCAACACAAATCCATCTCTCTCTCTCTCTGAGGTGTTTTTCCACAGGGGCTTCTCTTCTCTTCTCTTCAAAGATGTATCTGAGCACCCCCCCCCCCCCCGTAAGATGTGTACTATCGAGTTCTTTCATCTTCAGATTTTGTTCTCCAAGTTCATTTGTTCATTCACTCTTTATCTTCATAGGTGATTCTGTCCCTCTCCAACTTATTCTTTCCATTCTTCTCCATGGCCAAAGTGTCAATCAAACTTTCATCAGCCATCTTGATTGTAGAATTTCAGAGCCATACAACGATGTACTTCCACAAAGCAGACATTTGACAAATCCCACAGATGTAAATTATAAAAGTTTTTTTATTGATGTTACCACATGAGACATATGAACATGATAACAAAGAATAAAATGAAACTTTTCATTGTGACATTAGCAGAATTACTGAATGGCAGGGTTTTTGTGTCTTAATTAATGTATTTCTTTGGAATCTAAACATACACACAGATGTAAATAGATCTGGTATGGCAAACAGCAGGGTTGACACAAATAGCGGTCAGTACACAATACATGTACCTCAGTATTTTCAATGAAAAAGCCCCAAAATGTCAAAGGGGAAGTCCACCCTGGATATTAAGTTTGTTTTAATAGAATAAGAAAGATGAGAGAAACCTGTCATTGAAAGTTAAAGCAAATTCTGATAAAAAAATTAAGTTCTGAATGATTTTAGTTGCGATCTTTAAAACACAAATAGTGGTCAGTACACACAAACTTCGTATTTCCAAGGAAAAGCCCCAAAATGTTAAGAAGTTCCTTGTGCACATAGACTTTAAGTACCTTGCTCCTTATTCCTAAGAAAGAAGGTTGGAACCCTGCATAAATGCTATTACATGTATCAGTTGAATATAATTTTCATCAGATTGAAAAATCGTCTTGTACCGTATCTCCATCACTGTTTCATACTGCACACAAACCTTATGACTAATTATGGCCTCTTGAAGGCTTATCATATTGGTAAATTATCAATCAGAAATGGTGCATTTCAAGGAAGAAAGTTTGACACCAATTACCTCTTTACAATGCATATAGACGAGAGATGCACAATGTGCACAATTTAAAGCCCAATTCGTTCCTATTTTCACAAAGTGACGGTAGTGAGGAAAATCCGCACACAAATTGAATGCGATTTTCATTCACTACCGTCACTTCATGAAAATAGGGACGAATTGTGTAAGCTTTTATACATGTGGCATTGTGATGACCTAGCTAGCATCCTAATGAAATCATTAGTCAACTCAATATAGTTTTAAATGTTTTCATGTGTTGACCTCGGGAGAATTTTCATAAAGGAAGGACAATGACAAGAAAGATCTTTAAGCAATGTGATGTATTTTTTTAAAAAGTTCCTAATATTGCTAGAAGACTTGGAAACATGTATATTACAGACGGGACAAAACTAAAAAGAAGTAAGGCACGGACAAAGACTAATCCTGAATAGCTCAACAAGACAGGTATAAACTTGTAAGTCAGTAATACAATACTACTATAATCTGATCAAAATATAACCTTTTACTGACTTTAAATAGCATTTCCCACTGCTCTTGCTTTTAGCATTGTCCCAAATTATTTTTAAATTGTTATATCTGAAAAGCTACTAAAATCTAAACTAAGAGTGATTCCATATATTTTCTACATTGTTCTACGATGGACCCGGCTGAACTACGGAATGATGACATCAGAGAAGATGACTACCCTTGGAGATAACCCCTGAAACAAGAAAAGAGATGAGGAAAGAACAATGACATTTAACTACTAAGGTTTTAAAAAATCATCCTGCTAAGTTTGTGTAAAACAATTTTTCGAGTTCAAAATGACATCACAATTGTTGAGAACTTGAATGGCAAAAACATAGTCATCATATCTACCGGTACATGGCCAAGTCCAAGCTAGACTACATCTTTAATAGATTTTTAGTGTTTTGTAATCATAATTACTAGCTCGACTAGGGATTAGATGAGACCAGATACAGTTAACAACTAAATTATTCATACCCCTTGTAAATTTGATGATTTTTGTGTTTTACATAACTCAAGAATGAAAGATGGACTGGTTGGATTAGGGCCTTTGTTGAATACTTTTAGATACAAGATTAATATATCACATTTTAATGAAACATAAATCAATTTTTCACATACATTTTTTAAAATTAAGTTCGGTAAGGGTATGAATAATTTAGTTGTTAACTTTATGTTGTGAAATGATAGATTTCAAAAAGGCTTCATATAATACTTGGTAATGTATGTAATACCAAATAATTACAAGATAGAAAGAGATAGAAAGATAGAAAGAGAGAGAGAGACAGAGAGAGAGAGAGAGACAGAGAGAGAGAGAGAGAGGGAGAGAGAGAGACAGAGAGAGAGAGAGAGAGGCAGAGAGATGGAGAAAGAGAAAGAGAGAGAGAGAGAGAGATTACAATACAGAAATCCCTGCTTTCTCGATTCATGGAGTAAAAATATTTACATAAGTATGATCATATCATGTTCGCCAAAATGACATAAGGCTAAGCTAAGAGAGGTTTACAACCATAGGAAAAGAAGAACAGGGCATGGATATTTTTAATTGCCTGTAATTGAAGTGACATCTTTCACAAGGCCCAAACAACACATTTGATATATTTTCAGCAGGGAAAAGAGCACGATTTAAAAGAGGCATGACACTGGTGCTTCTCAGTGTCTGTCTACAGCAATATTTTATAGTAAACTCAATACTTTAATCCATTTCCTATGATAAAAATGTTCTGTAAAACAGATTCAAACAATAATTAGTAATACCTTGTAATCATTGCCAATAAAACACTCCTGAAGAGATCATTATTGATATTCAAGTTATCACAGTAAATTTCAGTAAATCACAGTAATTAACTTCGGAATACTTACGGAAGCTTCATCCTCATGAATACTCTACACATGAAGAAAGAGGTGAGGATACAGAGGAAGCCTACGAGCAGAAGAAGGAAACGGTTGAGTTTGGGCATCACGTTGGAGTTGGATTTATCAAGCACAACAAAACCTAGCCCTCCAATAGTAAAGAGAAAGCTGGATGCTAAGCCCTCCATGATGTACTGCCCATTCACTCGGTATGGCATGAAAGCAACCTAGTTTGGGAAATGGGATAATAATTGAAAATGCAATTTATCAGTTTGTTTCAAGTTTTCAAAATGTCACACATTTTAAAACAGATTTGTAATAATTCAGCAAACATTAAGATGATCACAAATACCTTTGATAGCACTAGATAACAAATGAATATTGTTGGTCTTGAATGCATGTGTATTTATGAAAAACAAAAGTCTCTCATATTTCATATTTATGTACCGTACATACTGTACTGTGTGTGAAAAAACAATCAAACAATTTTTAAAAAAAGTTACAGACAAGCTCTTCAAATCATATTTAATTAAATAATGTATGACTTTTAAACAGACAAGTTTACTTACTGGTTTTTGATGTCCATTTTCATCTGTTGTAGATCCTACACTTGGAGGCTCAACAATAACATCATAGATAACACCTGGAAAAGGTTGATAAGAATGACAACATGGCTTGAATACTTCTTTACTCATTCCAATGACCCCAACATTTTAAAGATAAAGACCAGTTATGGTCATGCGATTGCATTGTGAAAGAAACGATGTGGAATCGATCAGAAAAGGTTGATCATCTCGTATCCCTAGCCTGAAACAAATGCTACATGGCATTCCATATTCATTGAAAATTAATAAAATTTCTGCTCTTTCACATTACAGTACCAGCCTCTATTGCTTCCATCTGAACCTATGGAGGACTGTGTAATGTGTAGTGAATTCACTGCTGCACTAATTCATGATGAACTCCAAAATCAATGGACGCAGGGTTTAATTTACAGGGGGCAGTTTCTCGAAACCGTCATAACTACAAGATCAACGACATCTTGACACTGTCACGCAACTTGTCAGCTAAGTGTTTCACGAAGCCGTCTTTGCCAAGATGAGCGACAACTTTCGCGACAATGAGTTGTCACTGCTCCTAACCCGTCATATCTTTTTTAATTGCTGTAAAGCGCCATCACAAGTTTCACTATCATTTTGAGAAAAATATAGACGAGTTCGGTACGTAATTCTCTGGGATGCGAAAATTATGGCAGCGAAATGCAAATGTAAAGAAGTGATAATACAAATTATACAGAAATTTAAAAAAGCTGAATATTATCACAAATCATTAAACTATAACATATAAATAAAAGAGATAAGAATGTTACACACTGTTGTCCATAGTCGATCCATAGTCTTTCCTTACGTTACCATCATACCTTTGGGGCCTATGTGCATTATTATTCCCTCTCTAATTACTTCTTCCAAATTATATTTTCAATATCAAATCAATTATATAACAAGTATTTATCAAGAATAAAAATTGGCTGAGAAAATGTATTTTGCTTAAAATTCCTCATCACAATAAACAAAAAAGTACGTATTGATAAACTATCAAATTACGGTATCCTTCAACCAACTTTTCATTCGACTGTCAAAAAAAAAAACACTCACCGGTTTTTCTTAAATTTAAGAATCTTTACAGAAATATGCAAATCGTTTGATGATCTACATTTGATAATGACACTATTTATTATTTATTTTAGGAGAATTTATATGTATATATTTCTTTTTGAACAATTTTAGCCCCAAAACTTGTTTTGGGTTATTCTTGATAAATCAAATGGATCATGACAAAGACTATGTTCTTGAGCTGCTAGTATCGCGATATATCGATATCATGTCTGTCATGGCTTTGTGAAACGGTTTATCCACTTCATGACATCTCCGTAGGTCGCCGACAAAGATATGACTGTCATGGAGTTGGTTTCGAGAAACGGCCCCCATGCATAGGCATATAGACAAGAATAATGCTTTATAAATGTAAATTATTATCATTATTATGAAAAGTAGTAGAAAAAATACCATTCTGATATTTGTGAATGGCCCGAAACAGAACTTGAACACCGAATTTTTTGTTGTTGATTATTACTATTAGCTGAAAACTAGACAAACGCAGACGGTAACGAAACGGGACACGAACTAGGCAAACATTGCGAAGAGAAAGTGCGCATGCTTTTTTCCATTCAGTGCATGCATACTTTCTCTTCGCCATGTTGAATCAATGATATACAACATATTGGGATTAATTGGGTTAACCGTTACTCGTTAGGACGAGGAGTCACCCTTTTTTCCATCAAAAACTTATTCAAATTATGATTTCAAGTCGTTGAACGGGTGCCCAGAGGGATTAAAAAAACAGGTCAGGTATGTCAAAATTGTAATCACTACTTCTTTACATTTCGTAAAAATGTGACCCGACCTAGATCTACTGTTGAGTCGTTTTCCTATGCAGGCTTTGGAGCTCCGTCGCCGGAGTAAGGACGGGTATTGGATGCATTAAGCATCATCCATGAAGGTAACACGGTTTTAAGTATATGGGACAACGTAAAACTACATTAAAATTAAAAATAAATGCTGCATTCATTTACCTCCCGTCACTAAGAAGTATGATGCTAAAACGAAGAAGTAAACTGTCATTGCAGATGGCGCATGGACCCATGATGGTTTTTTGAGCTTCAAATGTGGACATTCCAAAACAGTAAAAGGCATTGCATAAACTCGTTCCATTTTGATAGAATTTGTGTCTTTACAGACTTTAGTCGCACGGAAACCCAAAACTGCAAAAGAAAATTGAAGCCACGTCTACTAGTATAGTCGCATGTTCAGACGTTAAGTATTATATTACAAAATTTTTTTTTGGTTGGAAGGAGATCATGTACATTTAGTAGGAAAAATGGAGAGGGTGTTTTTCCGGTGTTTGAGGCGGATTGTAAAAGTTATAAAATCATGATGGGAAGGATGGGGATAGGAGTGACCCTCTCCCGTTATCGGGGAGGGGAATAGGCTATACCAGGGGCGGCGATCCCGGGGGAGGGGGGCGGGGGGGGGGACACGTCCCCCTCAATTTTTTTTTAGGGGGATCATCCCCCCCTCAAAATTTGGAAAAGTGCAAAAAAAAAGTGTATAGCAAATATTGACTAAAGACTGCAACAAACTTTAAGGTTCTGGACGGACCAAGAGTGCAGCGTTTAGACGAATAAAAGTGGAAAATCTTCTCGCTCGGGAGCCCTCGCATAATATTCTTCAAAATGTACAAGTAAATATGTAGAAAAGTGAAGTGTGAAAAAGGTACATTACTTGTTTTTATACTATTGTTTTGCTAAGGAATGTAAATTGTTAATACAACAAAACTTCAAAAACCTGTAAGGGTAGTCACTTCCGTCATCTTCACCCCGCCTCTTTTTCTTCTTCTCCTTCTTCCTTTTCTTCTTGTACTTATTATCATTTCTATCATCAGTTTAATGTTGTTATTATTATTATCTTTAATAAGTAATTCTTTTATTTTTCTTATCTGTCTGTAAATAATTATTACTATTTTAAGTTATTGATTGTATACATGTCTGTAAGGGACCCCACTGGAAATAAGGTCTCGAGCTTTCGTGGGTTACCCTGTTCAAGCTGACTTATTTCTGATCTGTTATTATTGTATATTGTTGTATGTTGGAAGCTTGTCGAATAAAAATCAATCAATCAATCAATCAATCTCGATCACTATGCTCCCCATTCGCGCTGGCGTAATGACGGGGGGGGGGTGGACTTGGTGGCAGTTTCCCCCTAATGAAATTCAAACGTGGTTTATTTTTAATTCGATACCAGTGATTTACAAATGTTGCTGAAAATGGCATGGTTTTTCCCTCAGCTTCCGGGGGTTCTGCCCCCTGTACCCCACCAAGGGCCCTAAGGCGGGCCCCTGGTTGCTCATCTGACCGTAATTTAAATGCCTAAAAACCCTGAGCTTACGGGGGCTCCGCCCTAAGTCGGGCCCCTGGATACTCATCTGACCGTAATTAAATGCCTAAAATCCCTGAGCTTCCCGGGACTCCGCCCTATAAGTCGGGCCCCTGGATACTCATCTGATCATTATTAAATGCCTGAAATCCCTGAGCTTCCGGGGGCACCGCCCCCTGAAAGGTAACAAGGGATCCTAAAGCGGGCCCCTAGATGCTCATCTGACCATTATTAAATGCCTAAAACCCATGTGCTTCATGGTTCTACGCCCCTGGACCCTCGCCAATATACACTCGCTTTGCTCTACCTGATTATGGAAAACGTTCCGCGGGGCCTGCATGTACCATGTAAGAGTGGGGGTGCGGATTTGTTTCTCCCCCCCCCCTTGCTCATTACGCCACTGCTCCCCCGTCCCTCGGATTTCGTCCCCCCCCCCCCCCCCCCCCCCGGTCATGAAGAGAAATCGCCGCCCCTGGGCTATACATTAATAAAGCAGTCAAAGATTGTGCCACTGCTGGAATTCCAGTTCAGTGGGGTGTGCGGCTGAACACTGCAGGGGCGGCGATCCCGGGGGACGGGGGAGTACAAGTGCCCCCAGAAATTTTGAAAAAGTGCCCCCCCCCCCCAAAAAAAAAAAAAAAAAAAAAAAAAAAAAAAAAAATGTATAGCAAATACTGACCAAAGACTGCATTACACGTTTAGGCTCTGGAAGGCCGAAGAGTGCAGCGTTTAGACTAATAAAAGTGCACAAATCTTCTCGCTCGATCGCTAACCTCCCTCGCATATAATATCCTTCAAAATATGACAAAGGCCTATAGAGTGGGAAATGGAAATCCCATCCATGCCCAAGCTAATTACTAACTAAAATTTACTTACTAAAGTGATATTTACGACCCTTCAGTCTGCACACTAGTACCGGCAAAGTAAAAGTGATGTGTGAAAAAGGGGTATATTAATGCTAATTGGTTTTATAATTTGTTTATACAAAAAAACTTCAAAAACCTATGAGGGGGTAGCCACTGCCGTCACATTCGCCCCTCTCGTTCGCTGTGCTCCCTCGCCCCTCGCACTGGCGTACTGATGGGGGATTTATATAGTGATTCAAAATAGGAGCAATGACTGCGACATATTATTATGACTCAATTCCCATCGCGGTAACAATGGTAACATCGACATGCATGACATACATGAATCACCAACAGTGCATGCCTTTGTGGTGTAGAACCTGTGGCATCATTTTTTTGTTTATTTCTAATTATTGAGTAACTTTAATAAACAGGCTCTGTATTCTTACGTTTTTCTATATGGCAACTTAAAAACTAATGAGATAATCTACATGATCTGTTATTAGATATGCCTAGTATAATTATAATAGGTCCTATATCCTAGCTCACAGTTAGTGACAACGTCAGGTTTCTTGCAGGGGGTTATTACCGGTCCTCCTCATGGGGTGGGCACAGAATGATTTATTTTCTAATGAAATGGCATGCTAAATGATGATTATATTTGGATATGCAAGAGACCAATAAGGACTGAGCAAATCCACACTTTTGAAAGTAGTATTGAAACTGGACTACAGAGAATTCAATATTCCTCAGAGCATTGATCACATTGATTTATATTTCATATTATGTATTGTAATTCGTAGGTTTATTTGCATTTTCTTTTTGTTTTGTTTAATATGAAGTTGTTTATCATTGTATTTTGTTTAGAGACTTCGATGCCTAGGCGCTTTATGAGCACCGTGAGCACCAATTTTTGTTTGGTCCTCGCAAATTTCAAAAATCGCACCCCCTTGAGCGCCAGGGGTGGGGGGGGGGGAATCTAAAAAAAAGGGTAAAATTAACATTCTGAAATGCACAATATGCAAGAGGCGGCACTCACGAGTGAGAGGGGGGGGGCATTGTGCCACCACTTTTTAAGATCCCCCTAAAGAGCCCCTTTTTACATAGGACAAGCCGACCCCTTTTTCCCCTTTGACATCTGATAAATTCCCCTATTAAAATCTAATACCAGGTGCAACGGTGTCGATTTGTATCCGTGGTTGGGGGGATGATAGTTGCCAAAATATTTTCGGCAATGGATCAAAGCAACCAAGAGGTAGAAGCGCGTGGCAGGTTGCACCCCTCCCTTCCAAGTTATTCACTTTTTCAAGTCACCCTCAATAAAGATAACATTTCAGAAAATATGGGACCCATATGGATCCCACATGGGCTTGCTACCTGGGTTATTATCCTCTCAAGCGCGTAGCAAGGATTTTTATTTTAGGGGGGGCGGTAGTGAGCACGCAAAGCGTGCGAATCGCTTACAGAGCGCGCGAAGCGCTCTTTCTAGGGGGGTGCATGGGTGCAGGGAGGAGGGTTTCCCCCCCGTCCCGCGCGAAGCGCGGAAGCTTTGATGTTTCATAAATTATTAGAAAAAGAAGACGATTCGTTGTACCGTTCTCGACTCTTAATCCTTGTCTAAATTCAGTTTCTTTTGACGTTTCATTAAATTATTAGAGAAAGAAGACGATTCGTTGTACCGTTCTATACTCTTAATCTTTGTTTGAATCAAGTTCCCCTGCCTCTGCGCGTAGCGCGGAAGCTCTGACGTTTTAATAAATTATTTAAGAAAGAAGACGATTCGTTGTACCGTTCTCGACTCTTAATCCTTGTCTAAATTCAGGTTCTGTTGACGTTTCATTAAATTATTTAAGAAAGAAGACGATTCGTTGTACCATTCTCGACTCTTAATCCTTGTCTGAATTCAGTCCGCCCCCTCCCCTTTCCCGCGCGAAGCGCGGAAGCTTTGACGTTTCATTAAACAATTAGAGAAAGAAGACGAATCGTTGTACCATTCTCGACTCTTAATCCTTGTCTGAATTCAGTTCCCCCCCCCTCTCGCGCGAAGCGCGGAAGCTTTGACGTTTCATTACATTATTAGAGAAAGAAAACGATTCGTTGTACCGTTCTCGACTCTTGATCCTTTTTCTTCCTACGTCCTCTTCCTTTCTTCTTTCTCTCTCTCTCTCTCTCTCTCTCTCTCTCTCTCTCTTTTGGCCGGCGTTTTTATTTTTTTTAGGGGGGGGGGGCGACTGGCTACGCGCTTGTATAATCCTCTCTGTCTCTCATTATCTCTCTCTCTCACTCTCTACTTCTTTTTTGAACTTTTGCGCTTCGTGCTTAACATTTAGCTCGTTGCTTTTTAACGCTGCGGCTTTGCATTTGGCGCACTTCATTTCTATGATGCTGTTGATTGAATAAAATGAATAAATTCATCAATTCCTGATGAAGCCGTATGAGCGAGAATTCAATTTATTCTTGTCTCATATACGGATCTGTCTCATTTACGTATGTATTATGAAAATGAGATAGCAAAATGTGTAGATTGATGGTCATCTTGCGAGTAATAACCATTAACTACTCTCATCGGGCTCTCCGATCATTTTTTTATATTTCTTGATGGTGAATTATTGGGGGGGGGTGATTGTACAGGCCACCCCCACCTGAAATATTGGGGGGATATATCCCCCCATCCCCCCCCCCCCGGGATCGACACCCATGACCAGGTGCCCTTTTCCTTCACCAGATTCCCCATTCCCATTCTCACAAGTGCCTTTTTTCCCTTTTCAGGTGCAAGAAATGCCATTTTTCCGGATAATTGCCCTTTTTACTTTGAAGTTTGACATATTAAGCTCCTTTTCTTTTCTAATAACTGTCCTTTTCCCTTTTGAGAAGTGCCTACTTTTCCTTTCTCCCTAACATGCACCTCTAATTCAAGGCGATTTATTATTATCATTTTCCCTAGAATTATGTTAATTATAAAAGAACTTTTCAGTCCTTCTTCATTAGATTGTGCATAATACTAATTAAGTTTTTTCTTCCTTTTCTTTATAAGATGTAATTTTTCGCACTGGGACCTCACAAATCTTGAAATTATTGCTCGCTCGAAAATTAATATTCAGACCATCACACCCAACTACAAAGTATGTGGCTTATCTTGTATCACGTAAAGAGAGAAACCAATATTGATGTCATCCCTGGTAGTTTTATCACAATCATGACGATGTAGGGGTATACCAATGTTTTTTTAATGCCCTTTGTAGGTGCCCCCTTTTTTCCAGAACGCCCTTTTTGTTGGTGCCCCCCCCCCCCTATTTTGGAAGACGCATCGCCGCCCCTGTATTAATCTAAATTGGTGATGCTGATTTTGTTCTGACCCCAAACAATGTTTTTGCTCATAACGCCACTGAGAAGACCTATGGAATGATTTAGGTTTTGTTGACAGCCTAAAACTGAGGTCTATCAAAGAACTATCTCGTAAAACAGTTACAGCTGAAATAGAGACTAAATGAGACGCTAGGCGCGCGTGCGTGAAATTATTAGATCTTGCCTAGCGTTTTTAGCCAGAGCGCCAGCTGACTTTTTTTTCCTTCACCGGGTACGTACTGAGCCTGCGCCAGCGAGGCAGGCAGGGCGCTTCTCGAATCGTACGACAATTTTCGAACGTAGTAGTGAATCGAGTGCATGCTTATTGCGCGCGTGTTATATTGTGTAAATGGCGGTGCTGTCGGCAACAAAAACATCACGGCGGTGAAACACAAAATTGCTCGGACTCAGCTCTGTAAACATTTGTATTTTACATGGCAGGCGACGGTGGAATCACCATGAGGTCTTTTAAGATCATTTGACGGAACTAAAAATGGGTGAAAATGGCCCTTATCACCAGTAAATCACGGTTAAAACCGAAATTCTCGGTGGGAAAGAGACAGGAGGAGGAGAAGAAGTCGCGCCAGGATGAACTGGACGACCTGTGTGTCAGAGGCTATGCATGCAAGTTGTTTCGCGACGATACTCGGGCAAGGGAGGTACACAAAGGCAGTCATCTCATTCCATGGATGGGAGATAACACACTCATGATTGACAGGTCAGTGCAAAATTATAAAATATCTGGTCAGGAAAAAAAATTGGTAAGATAAACCGCAATCTAATGTTAACTTGATACGAATTGATTTGATTACTGCGTCAGTGCTGTGTGACGTGCTGTGTGACATGTGTGTGCAGCATGCAAAGTAGTATAGCAAAGGCCAACTCGAACCAAAGTCAGACAAGCTCGGCCCAGCTGCAAAAAAGGTCAGTTTTTGCAGGTTTACCGTTAGGGTAAAATTACAAAAACTGATCGTTCTTGCAGCTTGGCCGAGTTGTCTTTGGTCAGAGTTAGCCCGGGTTCGTGCAGAGTCAGAGGGTGCTTTAACCCTTTTTTGCCTAGAATCAGCGTTTTCAAATGTATTTCATGCAAATTTTCATCATGGTGATAAATGCAAGCCTGTTTTCAAACTTCTTTAGATATGGGTGATTCCATAAATTAGGGACCCACTTCGTGATATTTTTGGTGTCCCACTTTACATAAGGAACCCACACGTATTTGTGGCACTGAGTAAAGACTTAAAGCCTAAAAAAAAAAGGCCAAGTCCACAAAAAAAAACTTACTTTCAATAGCAGCAGAAAAATCAAACAAACCAATTAAAAAAGGTTTGAGCAAAATCTAATAACTAATAAGAAAGTTATGAATTTTTGATGACATGAATCACAAGACAAATTGGCAACTCACTCACGAGTCTGTGACGTCATTGCCTCACAAAAGTGTATCAATTCTTCAAAGTTCATGAAAGATTTTGTGAAATGTCATGCACGCAATATGGTACAAACCATATAACCTGGGCGGAAATCAAGATTTGGGGGATAAAAATGGAAATTAATGGGATTAATATATATGAAGCAATTGATAAATAGTGAGGACATGACATCACAAACTGATAACCAAATTGGCAATTTGTGTAGTGATTTCCATTGTTCCGTGGTTTGACATGTACCATACTTTTTCCCAAAAAAACTTTCTTATTACAGCCCTGATTACAGACTAGTTATCCGATTTTGCTCTAAACTTTTTTGATTGATTTGTCTGATTTTTCTGCTTCTGTAAGTACCAGTACCGTAATTTTTTTTGGAGTGGACTTGCCCTTTAAGATGCAAATAAGTCCTAAGACATTACTGGTTTCTTCTCCAGTGCTTTGTTCAATAGATTCAGATGATGCATCCCCAAAAGACATGGATTGGAAAGTACTTTTTCATGCAGTGTGTGTGTGTGTTTGAGAGTGATAATGTTTCAATCATGAACTCTATGTGCCCTTTTCTTAAGGAGCAGAGGAAATCTTTGAGGTCAAATGACTTGACAAGAAAGAAAGTGAGCGGAGAGCGATGGCACTGCATGCACAGCTATACCAACTCCTTGGCTATACTAAGCTCTATAGCTTTTCTTGTGCTGTGCACGTGGTGTTTGCTTGTTACTGCAGACTCTGCCATGGAGTCTTTACCATTTTTAGACCTAGATATTTCTTTTTAAATTTCTCGGAAAATCAGCACACTCTTCTTCAACTCCAGAATAATGTCTGATAAATGGGTTTCAACTTTAACCGTTTCATACAGTATGTTCCTAGTGAACACATGTATAAATAAAATGGTGGACCCATTCTTGAATGGGTTATTTTTATGTACTTCTTCTTCTACTTGGCAACATTTCATATCAGAATATTTCAGTTTTTCAAAGGCAAAAAGAAGGGAAAGAAAGGTCGCCCTGATGTGATTTTCGAAGGAAATCCAGGAATTAGGAGAAATATAAGGCACTGAAATAAGCAAATAACAATGTTTGAGATGTTGACAAGTTGAATTGTATTGCTTCCCAATTAACACGTTTATGAATCATACTGTGCACTGGTTTCAGTTTTGCCACATTATAGCATGTTTACATCCATATAGTTCTTTAGGTGCATGCAGCCTTTTTTATAGTACAAATGTAGTTCTGACTCGTGAATGTATCTTGTATGATGTACAAAGGAGTGGAAACTTTTTCTTCCTTCAACTTCAAGAAAAATTATTGTGGAAAAGAAAAGAGCAGCATTGTAGATCACTGCCCCTGCCTAACAATGACAAATCAGCTGGGTGAATGCCTGAATGGTATTTTCCATCAGCTGATGACCTTCTCTTTACTCGCTCCGCTAGACTGGGCCCACTGTTTTGAGAGCTCAGCTGGTGATGTACGGTCGTAGGGTAGTTGACATACTGTATTGTATGTTATATCCCTCATGTATAGTTGTTTGCATTGCGATTGTACAGAGCACGAAAAAGGTATAGACAAGTACTATCTTTCGATCTCAGGTCGAGATAGTACTTTTGTAAAGTAATTTTTTGCTGCTACCCCACTTGCCCACCCTTGCCCATTGAATACGCATAGCAAAGTAGGTTACGCGAAATGTCAAAGTCAATGTCAATGTCAAATGAGCGCGCATCAACTGTATTACATGTATATGCATGTTGCGCTTTGTAAAATCTAGCTGAAGCTAAACTGTCTGCAGAATCAGTTCTTATTATTATGTAAAATTCACTTTAAATAGACCTTATTGCCGATGTGGGATATAAAACAAATATTAACCTCCTTTACTTGGGCAATGGATACAAACTATCATCGCCTCGGTGATCTCGGGGCTACCATCTTCCCTCGTCGGTACGGTCGATCACACCGGGACCCGACCGTTGCCGTCGGGTCCCGGTTTCGTTTTTTGAGAACCGACGCTCCGAAAAAAATAATGAAATATGTAAGAAATTGCAGTTTTGCACACCACTAAAATCATTCCACCTTGAAACTTAAGTATTTAATTGTTACCAATCATATTCTAGCTCATCCTGAATCAATCCGAACTGCTGATATAAATATGGGTTGCAAATTAAAGCAGTTCGCCCCATGGGGTTGTTGTTGCCAGCTGCTAGCTAGCTACTGTACTGGCCGGGTCTCTCGGCAGGATTTAATAAATCAGGTTGAAAGAAACATTAATGTTTGAATAATAAAACGGCTTTCTAAAAAGTACTTCTTTACAACATACCGATCGAATAATTTTTAAAAGACAAAATGGATATTATTTCTTTGATTTTGAACACCGCCTGCTTCTTTTAAAAGCTGAAAATTACTTGGTAATCACAAGAAGTTTCGATACGGATAGCTGTTGCAAGGCAAGTTCAGACTAGTCTCGGAAAAATGCGCAGTGCTCCTCGTAGTTAGCTGTAATCCGTGCCAGAACGAACCCAAACAAAGACGTGATCGTAACGAGAAAAAATCATTAAAAACTACTAGAGCACAATTGGAAAGACAACTACTCAAAATTATCGTAAGCAGAATCATAACTTGGAGAAATAATACAATAGTTGTCCAAGAAAAGCCACAGAAATAGTGATATTTAAGGAGTTACTATAGGTACAATCATTATCGGAATGGGCCTGCTGATATGTCCGAATTACACGTTATTTGGTTTCTAGCCTCGTGTTCTAACACGAGGCTAGAAACCAAATAACGCCCTCTACGGTAAAAAGCAGTATAACAAAGGATTCGAGTATTTGCAGCAAGCCCCTTGCGATAAAAATGTACCCAGTTACTCCTCGATTATCACAATTTCTTTGGCATTTCTTGGGCGATTATTGAATTCTTTGTCCAAGTTATTTATCTGATTATCGTAATTTTGAGCAGTAGTTGTCTTTCCAATTGTGCTCTCGTAGTTTTTAATGATTTTTTTCTCGTTACGATCACGTCTTTGTTTGGGTTCGTTCTGGCACGCATTACAGCTAACAATTAGGAGCACTGCGCATTTTTCCGAGACTAGTCTGAACTTGCCTTGCAACAGCTATCCGTATCGAAACTTCTTGTGATTACCAAGTAATTTTCAGCTTTTAAAAGAAGCATGCGGTGTTCAAAATCAAAGCAAAAATATCTATTTTGTTTTTAAAAATTATTCGATCGGTATGTTGTAAAGGAGTACTTTTTAGAAAGCCGTTTTATTATTCAAACATAATGTTTTTTGACCCGATTTATTCAACCTGCATGAATCAAAATGGCGGCTCGATCGATGTCTTTCTATTTTTGCTCCAGTTTTTTTACTTTTAGAGGCACGATAATGGCACTAAACATCGCCAATCATGGATAAAAAATAATGTCAAATGGAAGAATATACCGATCTGTGCCGAGGTACGCATGTGTTGATTTATTTGACTGATAAAAAAGGTCACTTTTAAGGGACATACTGATGATATGCGCTTTTTATAGAGGCAAGTGACAAATCCTGCGAGCTGATTTCGGGACACCGGGTCCCGATCGGTGCAAGGCCGTCGGGACCCGGTTTATGAAAATCCTGACATGACTCAGGCCTAAGCTAAATTTGAGTATTGTATAGTCAAGAAGATATATACAAGGCTGAAGCTGGCCATACAGTCTCATTTGTACAGTGGATTGCAACTTTTTTTGTATAAAATGTACAATTGCAAACAATAGCCACTTCTCAGGTACAGTCAAACCTGTCTTGGACCCCGTTCTCACTCACTTTGAAAGTGGTCTTAGTTAGACCGCTCCAGAGGAACGGGTCTTGAGGAACGGTTTGCGAGCGTTCACACTCCGAGCAGTTTTTTATGGCTCAAACCGCTCCACGAGTCAAAGTGGTCTTGTTGCTATGGCAACTCAGGTCAGCAGGTCAATTATTTCGCACGCGGAATACAAACCGTATGTACCGTACTACACGTTTCGCACCGAAGGTCACTAGCTCACTTCCGTTCAAAGTACGCTTTCCGTTCATATTGCACGTTAGAGCGCTCCAAACCGCTCTTAATAAGACCCGCTCCTCAAGACCACCTCGGAAGGTGGTCTTCTGGAACGGTACAGAAGTCCACTTCCTGGACCACTTTGACCGTTCTCACTCACCTAAGAACCGCTCCTGAGGAACGGGTCTTAGTTAGAGCGCTCCAGAGCGCTCCAACGAAGTGAGTGAGAACGGGGTCTTAATGACCACTTAAAATCCCCCGTGAGATTTCATGTACATGTAGTTAAGAACCTGTACACAACGACCACCTGCCTAACGCGACCTGCGGCCACTCATTTTGCTTCCGCTAGCCATCGGAAATGCCCACTCAACGACCGCCAGCGCCAGCCGTGTACGACCAACAACGGCCGTGTTGCGACCAGCAACAGCAGCGCTTGACCAATATCGTACACAGCTAGGCAGCGGCAGCCTATAAAGCTTGATTTAAAGTTCATTTACACACACACAAAAATATTCAACCCCAAGCATTTATTAAAACTTAAATCAATACATTTAATTACAGACAGGATATTGTTTCTTGCACATTTAATCACAGGCTGTACCTATTGAAAACAGTGGGCGGGGCAATGTCCATCAATTATTCAGGCTCGTTCTATTTTGTTTTATTTTTTTAAATAACTTTTGAAATGCGTTTTAGAATAAATACCGTACCGGACAATTTCGAAGAAATAAAAATTTGTTAATTCAGTTCCTATTTTTATTCTGACTAATAACCTTACCACTTTTTCTTTATTTAATTATTAAACACCAACTAAAAAACTTGCAATGTTAGATGTTTTTTGATCGGCTCTCTGCCTCGTTTTCGCTCGACTGAGTTCTTAGATAGCCACATAGATTTTTTTGCGCACTGGTGGGTCTGTGAGAGGCCTTGCGAGTGGGCGGCCTGCTGTCAATCAATTATTCAAAATCAACATGGCCGCCAAAGCCTACCTGTAATACAACAGCCACTATTTGTGTTTCCCTTGGGCGGTCGCTAAGGCTGTGCACAACAGTGTGTAATGAGGTACCCGAGTACACGCCCAGGCTTACAAGCGAATATTCGGACGCCATGTTTTTTCTATAATTTTTTTGAATTTTTTTGAATTTTTTGAATTTTTGATTTTTTGATTTTTTGATTTTTTTTGCCACCACCATACCACTGGTGCAGTATCCCAGTATCGCCAATAACGCATGCAATTTTACTTTGAGTGGCAGTTGAAGGCGCCGATTTAATAATAATAATAACAGTAAACAATGCTGGTTTAAAAACCAAAGATGACAGAATAATCCATTGCCCTCCGAGTCCAAACAGAAATCCGGACATTTTGTCCCAGTTTTTAAGTGGTGAGTTTGACAGTGCTTGAGTTGGGAAACATTTTTACCGACGGTACCATGCCAGCGGCCGCCGCTCTCCCTGGCACGGGTAAGCGTCGGCCTGGACATCGTACCCGAGTAGTTGTCAACCGTGCGGGTACTCGAGCATTCGACTACCTGTCGCAGCCTTAGCGGTCGCTATAGACAAGTTTGACTGGATTAACTGATACATGTACATGTAGGTTATATGAAATGGGTCCCATGACACAAAGCTACATATAGGCTCAATGCAATCGATTGCAAAAACCGATCAATTGCTTTGCTACCCCAAAAAGCGTTATAATTCAGGACGAAAATGAATTAAATTTAAGGTTTATCATGAGAAGAGATCCTAAAGAAACAGATAAACAAGGTTTTATTCTTGAAAGGGCCTTTTTCAAAATGAAATTGACAGTAAAATGAAAACTGCTCATGCTTGAAGACAAAGCAGAAGTCAAACTTTGGAAGCATTTTTCTCTTAAAAATACTTTTCTAAAATCCTACTCCTCATGGTTTAAAAGCTATTATCTCTACTAACACTCCCTCTTTGAAGGGTTGAGCTTATCAAAGTTAACCTTATGAAACAGAGAACCAGAATTTAAATAAATTCGAATTTGAAAAAATATGACTTCTGTCTTATATTGATGTGGCGTGTTGCCAAGTGTGACTCCGTGAGTGTTCGTCTCTGAACAAATATTTGAATGGACAGCATTAGTGTACAATTTACATACTGTACATGTCACATAATCGCTTTTAATGTTATTATTTTGAGCTGAACAAAATCAATTAAAATTTAACTGTAAAGAGGTGTTATTGTTTTATACAAAACCAATAGAGGAGAAGTTCATACGATGCCTGTGGTCATTTTCTCTTTAATGTATCACATGGATGGCTGCCAGCCAGGGTTTTAATGTATTATATTCTTTAGTAAATCATAAATGTCACATAAAACTTATACAAATATGATGCTGCTACATATACAACATACATATATGTACATTACATGTCTAAAAAGTTCTGAAGCTTTTGTGGGCCTGCATGTACACTGTATTCTTTCATATTGTTTGTTCAATGATATTGTTGTTCAATGATATTTTTCTGAAGGAAAGAATAATCTCTACATTAGGAAATGAAAACCCCATAAAAAGCTATAAGTATCTAGAACATGGAATGAAATGTACCAGTATTGTTCTTGTAAATTGTACTTGTAAATTGTACTTGCCCTTACCATACATGTACACAATACCATTCTACTTTTTGTTATGTTGAGTTTAGACTGCAGAGGTGGACTATCAACACAGCATGCACTTGTGCAACGCGGTATTTAACTGGGTCAAATGCAGGCAGGATGTTATTGTGATTTCTCAAAAGATAACTTTCTTCAGAAATCATGCTGGGATTCTATGACCTGTGTTTCGGACGTACCTGGATTTGGCCTTGAAGCTGGTCTGTAAATTTCCATATTCCAAGGAAGAAGTCTGCCTTGTTAGTTGTTATGCTGGAAATGCTTTATATTTTTGTTCACCACTATTCCTAGATTTAGTTTTGGGAAACATGTGTATGGATTTATATCAAAACCAATATTGGCTATTATGTACACATGTATAACCCTGTAAGTTGGGGCTTTGATCGGATTGGAAGATCGGAGCGACACCTTCGCACAGTGATCGGTATCTTTTTTTTTTAATGCCAACATTTTTCAAGTTTTTGGCTATCAAATGCTTTAAAAAATATTCATAGCTGGGATTATTTTGTCATTTGGAGTTGTTGTAGACCATGTTTGTTGATATTTAGTGCCTTTTCATGACTTTGAAATGAATAATATTGGTCTAAGACAAGAGGCAAAACATGCGGGCCGCCATCTTGGATTATAATGTTAGGCATGCATTAGAATCCAAGATGGCTATCAAATGCTTTAAAAAATATTCATAGCTGGGATTATTTTGTCATTTGGAGTTGTTGTAGACCATGTTTGTTGATATTTAGTGCCTTTTCATGACTTGGAAATGAATAATATTGGTCTAAGAGAAGAGGCAGAACATGCGGGCCGCCATCTTGGATTATAATGTTAGGCATGCATTAGAATCCAAGATGGCGGCCCGCATGTTTTGCCTCTTTTCTTAGACCAATATTATTCATTTCAAAGTCATGAAAAGGCACTAAATATATCAAGAAACATGGTCTACAACAACTCAAATGACAAAATAATCCCAGCTATGAATATTTTTAAAGCATTTGATAGCCAAAAACTTGAAAAAATTTGGCATTAAAAAAAAAATTAAAAAATTGCAGATTTTTTTTCCCGATCATTTTTATTAAGCGGCGATCAGAAATTATTATCCGATCACACCTGATCGGCTCAAGATCGGACCCCGATCAGATGATGGGTTACAGGCCTAATTACAAGCCTTGCTTTCAACCAAGGTCACCTCATCTTTCTATTGTAACGCCATATTCTGTTCACTCCTTTATATTCATGTCATATTTATAATGTGTGTTATGAAAGAAAGATAAATAAACTTGAAACTATGTAGACCCAAGTTTGCTCAGAAATCTTTCAATGATGTTTTTTTTTTTTCATACAAATTATTGTGAGTAGAATGTCTCTGCAAATCGTCATCTAAGACACTATTATTTTAAGCTTGTATGACTGCCCTTGAGTTGAACGGGTTCCAAGATCCTATCCGATGAAAATGCACTTTTATATAAATGGAAAGCGGAATAAACATAGAATACAAATATAAAGGATACAAAATATTTTCCATGTGGACCCGATAGTTTCGCCTACCGGTATATACATTAGATGAGGTGATGAGCTGTTCTTAATTAAATGTAAAGTCATTGTAAATACATGTATGCATACTTTGCAGAAGATGACGTCATCAAGTTGATAGCTGTCGTCAACTTCTGATTTTTAAAGCTTTAGATTTTAAAGTTTTCAGAGAGCTGTTACTCCTCGTACAGGCACTAAAAAAGCATGAAAGAGCCATAATTGATATTATTGTAATTTATGGCTCATAAGCTTTCTGTTGATATATAATTCCATCTATTTTATTTTTCACTGCCTACATGGTCTTCAAGGGTCATAGATTGAATATCGTCTGCTGCTCACAAGACACACTCTTAAAAGAGTTAGAAGGCATCAATGCAACTTTAAATATTTATTTTTGCAATGAAAATGGTCATCCTTAACAATTTATGCAGGTTTCATGTCACAAAATTTCTGGTTTAACAGTAAGTAATTACATTGTCTAAAGGTTCTTTATATCTAAATCTTAAATTCATTTGTCATTTTTTTGTTTGTATGTGTGCTTAGGTACGATGGAAGAGGTCATCTGCATGATCTAAGAGACTTTGAACAGTCAGGATGGAACGAAGATAACCAACTCTCTAAAGAGGCAGCACGCATAGAGGCCATCTGTGATGAAGAGCGTTACATGGCATTGCATACAGATCTCTTAGAGGAACAGCATAGACATGGTATGGACTTCATTTTTAGTATGTTAACTGAAAGGGGTTCAAGGATTTTGTCAAAAAAGAGGGGGCACAATATACTAGGCCTGAGTCATCACGGGTTTTGCCGAACCCGGGTTTGACTTCAAAATTTCGGGCGGGGACCGGGTACCCGAAATTTTCACCACTGCACTGACACTAAAAATCGTGTGCATGCAGCGGCGGGAGTTAGACTAAGTTGCTGTTCTAATAATGCGATGGAAAGGACAGTTACTGCTTTCAAAACAATAAAATAATAAATTGAATTAAATTAAGATGCTTTAAAAAATAAATGGATATCGTTTCAGTTGACGGTAGGTGTTTTTATCGCTCTAAAATTGAGGCTGCAAGAAAGTAATCACGCATCGTGGTAGTGTGGTACCGATCGAGTGCGTTCAGAAACGGAAGTGGAAATAGATCTATGACCCACTGAAGACAGAGCAAGAAAGTGCCACACAGAAGACTAAAATGTTGATCAGACTATTGCAATTAAATCGTAATACTAAAGGCATTAATTTAATTGTCAAAATATATCCACAATATAATGGTTTACCCTTGATAGTTTGATGAAGGAAAATAAATTAAAGCTCTTGAAATAACATCGAAGTGCCTTTCGTTCGTTCTAAAAATGCGTGTGTAACGTACGGCAAGCACAAGTTACGAGTCAAGCTTGATATGCATGTTTACATCCCTGCACCGTCATCCGACCTGATCGGAACAATCAGCATTGAACCAATTAAAAAACATCACGTAAGACTTTGAGGGACTCCAATTCAACAAAATTACCGTAAAGTAGTTATTTGCTTTGACAAATAATAATATAGATATTCATAATATCTTACAGAAATAATGATATTTCATGAGCTACGTACTCGATTTCGAGTTCAGCTAGCCATCATTTTGAAATGAGACGTAGTTGTCATGCAGTAGACTGTAGAGGGCAGTATGCAGCAGAGAGAGGAAAAAAGCGCGGGCCTGAGATCACGTGATGTTCACGTGCCTATTACGTGATTTTTTTCCCTCTCTGCGAGCTGCCGTATTCTGTCTATAGCCTACTGCGCTAGCGCTGCATGCATGACAACTACGTCTCATTTCAAAATGATAGCTAGCTGAACTCGATATCGAGTACGTAGCTCATGAAATATCATTATTTCTGTAAGATATTATGAATATCTATAGTATTATTTGTCAAAGCAAATAACTATTTTACGGTAATTTTGTTGAATTGGAGTCCCTCAAAGTCTTACGTGATGTTTTTTAATTGGTTCAATGCTGATTGTTCCGATCAGGTCGGATGACGGTGCAGGGATGTAAACATGCATATCATGCAAGCTTGACTCGTAACTTGTGCTTGCCGTTATACACGCATTTTTAGAACGAACGAAAGGCACTTCGATGTTATTTCAAGAGCTTTAATTTAATTTTCTTCATCAAACTATCAAGGGTAAACCATTATATTGTGGATATATTTTGACAATTAAATTAATGCCTTTAGTATTACGATTTAATTGCAATAGTCGCGGTTCAAGTCCCACCGCGGCACTAATGTCCTTTGGCAAGACATTGATCTACATTTGCCACTCTCCACCCAGGTGTTAAATGGGTACCCGGTAGGATGCGAAAGCTAATGTGGTTAGATTAGCAAGTGTGCGCTCGTAAAAAAGACGCCTGGCTGGAATGCTCCCCAGGGAGTGGAGAATGTGCATACATTGTGTGCGGGTAAGCCTGAATCCTATGACCGGGGTAATAATATATATATCTGTAAAGCGCTTTGAGAGGGCCTTCGGTCTTGTAAAGCGCTATATAAGAACTAGCTATTATTATTATTATTATTATAGTCTGATCAACATTTTAGTCTTCTGTGTGGCACTTTCTTGCTCTGTCTTCAGTGGGACATAGATCTACTTCCACTTCCGTTTCTGAACGCACTCGATCGGTACCCGAATCGTGATTCCTTTCTTGCGGCCTCAATTTTAGAGCGATAAAAACACCTACCGTCAACTGAAACGATATCCATTTATTTCTAAAGCATATTTATTTAATTATATTGAAATATAAGTTTGTGAATTGCATATTTTTAGTTCTATATTTCAAAATATCAGTGTGAAATTTAATTTTGAAAAACCCGAAACCTGAAAACCCAAAACCGGGTTTCAGCTCGACGGTCGGGGCCCGGGCGGGGACCCGTTTCGACTCAGGCCTACAATATACCTACAAATTCTGACAAGCAATACAAAAAAAACAGGGGGGGGGGGGGGGTAATCAGATTTGTTCTGGTTTTACTAAAAGTTCTCTGACAGGCCGAAATAAAAGAGGGCAGGACACAGGCAGGATTTCGCTTTTAATTTTTTGTCTTACCTGATGGCTATTAGTTTATGCTTGTACAGGTACATGTGAAGCCTCGGTCACAAATGCCATTATGAACTGCTACGAACGCCTTACGAACGATTTTCAGACAATGTAAATTCGAAAAGACAATGGAAAAACAGAGATTTCTACGACTACGAACCTTTGTGACCGTAGCTTTAGTAAGGAATAAGTAGACCGATGGCTTTAAAGCTGCTTAAAGGAACTTTGTTGAGGATTAGTTCCTTAGCAAAGGACATTAGCTTCTCAATTTGGTTATGCATGAACCCTGGACCTCCTTGTTACCAGATTACTGCTCTTTTACTGATCCATCACTGATCCATCATGCATCCAATGCTGTATTATTGCATGAGTACATTGGTGGACTTTATGAAAAGAGTACCAATGAAATGAAAAGCAATGTACTAGAAGAGCCAGTGGCGGATCCAGGGGGTGATTTTTACCTTTTTGGGGGGTTGGGCCCCCCCCCCCCCCCCTGGCGCTCAAGGGGGGGGGGGGGGGTGCAAATTGAAACATTTTCAAGGACCAAAAAAAAAAAAAAAAAAAAATTGTGCTCACTACCCCCCCCCCCCCCCCCCCCCCCCCACTGAGCGACTTTTCGGCCGGCGCGATTTTCCAATTTTCTGGAGCAAACAAAAATGAAGAAAGTTGGGCCCCCTCCCCTAAGAAATCCTGGATCCGCGCCTGAGTAGAGCTAGACAGCACCGACAGAGCTTTAGCAAAGGAGCTCTGGGAAATTCATGTAAAAAACTGTATAAACTGCACTTGATATCTCAAAGTGTATGCAGACACTCACGCTATTTGAAAACAATCAAAATAAGTACATGAAAAAAGAATTATTAACCATGGCAACCAAAATGAAACCATCATTTTAGGGATTGATTATGTGGCAGACATGGTCATTTATAATCCACTTTGAAAATTTGTTGATGATAAAAATACTGACAAATGGTATGTTTTTGGAACAAGCTTGATTTGCTGGTACATTTATAAATCATGCTCTTTTATGTTACATCTGTTCACCAGGGAATGAATATATGCTTAAGATTAGAAGATTAAAAGAATGTTATGTGTGCTTTCCACACCCCTGAATCGAGGGGTGCATAGAGGAGGCCATGCACATCGTGGGATACAGTCATAAATGTACTGTCTTTAGTGTAAAGTTGGCATCATGATACGTAACGAGCATAATTATGTGTAGCGAGAAGTCTTGCTATGGGGCAGGAAGACATTTCTCCTTGCCTGCCTAGCTGTCTCCACACTTCTGGGTATCACATAGACTTTGATCTACCGGTATTTATAATCACAATTATCTTTGCACTATGTTTTTAGCTCAACCCTTCTTCAGTAGGGAAGAGGAGCATATAATGGAAGTGAAACATGGTCTGGTAGTTCATCAAGGTCTCTGCATAGAGGTTGCTTGATGAAATTAGGAGTGACATGTGAAAACCTCTTGCAAAGCAATGATGTATGTCTTCCTCATTACGCCATTCACCCAGCTTGACATTTTGGTAGCTTTAGCTTTGCCTCTCACTACCTCTCTGTTGATCAGGCCCTCCCTGCCCAGACCGTGCTGTAAGGCGCCGGCCCAGTCATCCTTGACATCGATTTGGAGACGATGTGCTAGATTTTAATTAGTCTGTCATGTACAGACTTCATGTGCAAGCCAGTCTAAACATTACAAGATCAAAAAGACACAATCATGTTTATAAGAAGGGGTATCAGCTGGAATATTTTATTCTGCTTCTGTAATTTCACAGTGCTCAGTGATGTAGTGTTGTGATGGCACTTCATTTGGAAAAATGAAAACGTGTCGCAGAGTACTCCTAATGTACATGACATCATGCTTAGAAACATTTTTGTTCAGGTTTTCTTATCTACCTGATACATCTTCATTGTTGTACGTTTTTATAGTGATCATGCACATCAAATGCTGGGATACTTATTCCATATAATCCTATCTATGTCTAAATATTGAGGCAGACTAGTCATGGATATAGGTATCCATTAAGATCAGCTTCATGTGATCGCTAGGTTAATAATGATAATTATAGGCATTTCTATAGCAGCGTCTATCTAGAAATTCTATTCCGAGGCGCATTAATTATTACCCCGGCTTTAGCCTAGCTGACATTACAGCACTCTAGCATTTCAAGGAATTAATTCCTGCCAGGTACCCATTTACCTCACCTGGATCGAGTGTGGCAAATATAGATTAATGCCTTTGCAAACGACATTAGTGCCATATCCGGGATCGAACCACGACCTTTGAATTTCAAGTCAAGTGCTTAAACCACTCGACTATGACACTTCTATTAGGTATATGTTTGAATTGCAGTTAAATGATCAAAATATGTACATGTTGACCATATGACTTTGCACTAAATTGCCTGTGTGCCCTGAGATCTCTTTACTTCATTGTCACACCATTGTTGTGATGAACGTGCCCTCTGCAACCTGTGGGATGTTGACTCTGTCTGTATGTAAGGTATGTCCCTGAGGCGTGTACCAGTCAAATAATAACACAGAGGAGTGGCAAGCAATTTAGCTCTTTAAAGCTCCAAAAGAACTCTGGTAAAAAAAAAAAAAATCTTTTATCACAGTGAGAAAATCACACTTATTCAACACCAAATCCTAAAGGAGCCCCAGTAAACAGAATTATTTTAAATTACGATTGCGTGTACTTGAACTGTGTTACATAAGGCCATGTAAGAAAATATACATGTTTAGCGTCCCCGCCCGCTTCCTTTTGGGGGGCTGCCGCCTCCTATTTTTTTTTTTTTTTTTGAATTTCTTTTTTGAATTTTTTTTTTTTTAAAGAAAAAACAAAAAAAACACGGCTAGATGGATCTATTTCTGATTTTTAAAAAAAATGTCGGCGGCCATCTTATAAATAAGCCCGACTGACAGGGAAAATATACCGAGCGGCCATTTTGAGCGGCCATTTTGAAAGAAAAAAAGAAGAAAAAAAAAGGGGCCTCCATCCTATTTTTCAAAAAAACAGGACGCTAAACATGTTTTTTTATTTATTTGGCCTAATGTTTAGTGCTGCTATCATATTTGTTTCTTTCATTCGGCCCATTTACGCATCCCAAGCACCATTTTGAATTTTATTTTTATTTTTAAGACTTCCATTATACGACCCATTAAAAACTGTTGGCGTTTGCTCATTCCGATTTGGTGAGGAGTGTGCATGTGTTGCGCACGGTAGTGAGGAGAATCACGCGACCAAAAGCGTAATCGTACCAAAGAGCGAGCAAAAATCAGTGAAATTTTGGCAGGTGTTTAAAAAACACCACACTCGAAAGGTGGATATTTTTTTCTTCAAATTTTTGTTTTGTTTACCAGTAGTTGCTATGCAACCACCGACGAAACACTGGAATGTGAGAAAAATTGAAGAATTTTGCTTGTGTATTGGAGCAACTGAGAAATAGCAAGTCATGGTGAGGAGGCGCACATAGAAATGACTTTCATTTCAGTGTACATTCTCTATTCAGTAGGTTAAAGGTAAAGACCAGTTATGGTCATGCGATTGCATTGTGAAAGAAACGTTGTGGAATCGATCAGAAAAGGTTGATCATCTAGCATATAAAGTATTGGTGTGTACTGCAAGGTTCTGGAATCATCAAAATAATAAGAAATATGGCCCAGTCTTTGTAAAGTTACAAGCACTGTACACAGAAAGATGTATATGGGACTATACGCACACGTGCGCGACACGTGCGTTTATCTCTCACAGACCATGTAGATAAACGAATTTACCAAATATATCAATTAGTAGGCGGGCCCGGCAAAATTGTTATCATCATGTATTAGTCAAAACATATTCTTTCACATGATTGGTAATAAAAGCTTCCATTTCATTTTTTAGAATTGGGGCGTTTCCAATACTGGTCTATACCTTTTAAGGTCTGTACTATACGGATGAAAGGGCCATGTAGCACAGTTACATGTAAGTAAAGGTCTGTATCACTTTGAGGTATGAATGTGATCTTTTGGTCTTGCAGACCTACATTGTATAGTTGGGGGTACAGAAGCTCCATGAGTTTGAAGATTCATTATTTACTAAAACACTGAAAAGCAAACATTGAATTTCAGTCGTGCAAGCATTGTTCCGACAGAGCTGTGTCCGTTATGGTATGTCGCTGAGCTACTCTTTAGCATTAGCTTCTCAATTTAGTTATGCATGAATCCTGGACCTCCTTGTTACCAGATTACTGCTCTTTTACTGATCCATCACTGATCCATCATGCATCCAATGCTGTATTGCATGAGTACATTGGTGGACTTTATGAAAAGAGTACCAATGAAATGAAAAGCAATGTACTAGTAGAGCTAGACAGCACCGACAGAGCTTTAGCAAAGGAGCTCTGGGAAATTCATGTAAAAAACTGTATAAACTGCACTTGATATCTCAAAGTGTATGCAGACACTCACGCTATTTGAAAACAATCAAAATAAGTACATGAAAAATACAAGAATTATTAACCATGGCAACCAAAATGAAACCATCATTTTAGGGATTGATTATGTGGCAGCCATGGTCATTTTCAATCCAGTTTGTAAATTTGTTGATGATAAAAATACTGACAAATGGTATGTTTTTGGAACAAGCTTGATTTGCCGGTACATTTATAAATCATGCTCTTTTATGTTACAGCTGTTCACCAGGGAATGAATATATGCTAAGGCTGTGCACAACAGTGTAATGAGGTATCCGAGTACACTCCCAGGCTTACAGGCGAATACTCGTGTATTCGGACGCCATGTTTTTTTTATAATTTTTTTGATTTTTTTTGATTTTTTTTGATTTTTTTTTGAATTTTTTGATTTTTTGACTTTTTTTTCTTTTTTGACTTTTTTTGCCACTACCATACCACTCGGCAGTTTCTCAGATCCCTCGCCCAAAACGCATGCAATTTTACTTTGAGTTGCAGTTGAAGGCGCCGATTTAATAAGAATAATAACAGTAAACAATGCTGTTTTAAAAACCAAAGATGGCAGAATAATCCATTTTCCTCCAAGTCCAAACAGAAATCTGGACATTTGGTCCCAGTTTCTGAAAGGTGAGTTTGACAGTGCTTGAGTTGGGAAACATTTTTACCGACGGTACCATGCCAGCGGCTGCCGCTCTCCCTGGCACGGGTAAGCGTGGGCCTGGACATTTTTTTTTTTTTTTTAATTTTTTTTTAATTTTTTTTTTTTTGCGGCCGAATATTCGGGTACGAGAAATCGTACCCGAGTAGTTGTCAACCGTGCGGGTACTCGAGCATTCGACTACCCGTCGCAGCCTTAATATATGCTTAAGATTAGCAGATTGAAAGAATGTTATGTGTGCTTTCCACACCCCTGAATCGAGGGGTGCATAGAGGAGGCCATGCACATCGTGGGATACAGTCATACATGTACTGTCTTTGGTGTAAAGTTGGCACCATGATACGTAACGAGCATAATTATGTGTAGCGAGAAGTCTTGCCATGGGGCAGGGAGACATTTCTCCTTGCCTGCCTAGCTGTTTCCACACTTCTGGGTATCACATAGACTTTGATCTATTTATAATCACAATTATCTTTGCACTATGTTTTTAGCTCAACCCTTCTTCAGTAGGGAAGAGGAGCATATAATCGAAGTGAAACATGGTCTGGTAGTTCATCAAGGTCTCTGCATAGAGGTTGCTTGATGAAATTAGGAGTGACATGTAAAAACCTCTTGCAAAGCAATGATGTATGTCTTCCTCATTACGCCATTCACCAGCTTGACATTTTGGTAGCTTTAGCTTTGCCTCTCACTACCTCTCTGTTGATCAGGCCCTCCCTGCCCAGACCGTGCTGTAAGGCGCCGGCCCAGTCATCCTTGACATCGATTTCGAGACGATGTGCTAGATTTTAATTAGTCTGTCATGTACAGACTTCATGTGCAAGCCAGTCTAAACATTACAAGATCAAAAAGACACAATCATGTTTATAAGAAGGGGTATCAGCTGGAATATTTTATTCTGCTTCTGTAATTTCACAGTGCTCAGTGATGTAGTGTTGTGATGGCACTTCATTTGGAAAAATGAAAACGTGTCGCAGAGTACTCCTAATGTACATGACATCATGCTTAGAAACATTTTTGTTCAGGTTTTCTTATCTACCTGATACATCTTCATTGTTGTACGTTTTTATAGTGATCATGCACATCAAATGCTGGCATACTTATTCCATATGATCCTATCTATGTCTAAATATTGAGGCAGACTAGTCATGGATATAGGTATCCATTAAGATCAGCTTCATGTGATCGCTAGGTTAATAATGATAATTATAGGCATTTCTATAGCAGCGTCTATCTAGAAATTCTATTCCGAGGCGCATTAATTATTACCCCGGCTTTAGCCTAGCTGACATTACAGCGCTCTAGCATTTCAAGGAATTAATACCTGCCAGGTACCCATTTACCTCACCTGAGTCGAGTGTGGCAATAGATTAATGCCTTTGCAAACGACATTAGTGCCATATCCGGGATCGAACCACGACCTTTGAATTTCAAGTCAAGTGCTTAAACCACTCGACTATGACACTTCTATTACCGTGTAGGTATATGTTTGAATTGAAGTTAAATGATCAAAATATGTACATGTTGACCATATGACTTTGCACTAAATTGCCTGTGTGCCATGAGATCTCTTTACTTCATTGTCACACCATTGTTGTGATGAACGTGCCCTCTGCAACCTGTGGGATGTTGACTCTGTCTGTATGCAAGGTATGTCCCTGAGGCATGTACCAGTCAAATAATAACACAGAGGAGTGGCAAGCAATTTAGCTCCTCAAAGCTCCAAAAGAACTCGGGTTAAAAAAAAAATCTTTTATCACTGTGAGAAAATCACACTTATTCAACACCAAATCCAAAAGGAACCCCAGTAAACAGAATGATTTTAAATTACGATTGCGTGTACTTGAACTGTGTTACATAATGTTTAGTGCTGCTATTATATTTGTTTGTTTCATTAGGCCCATTTATGCATCCCAAGTACCATTTTGAAAAATCAATGATTTTTTTTTTAAAGACTGCCATTATTTGACTGGAAAAACCTTATTTAAAACTGTTGGCGTTTGCTCATTCCGATTTGGTGAGGAGTGTGCATGCGTTGCGCACGGAAGTGAGGAGAATCATGCGACCAAAAGCGTAATCGTACCAAAGAGCGAGCAAAAATCAGTGAAATTTTGACAGGTGTTTAAAAAACATCACACTCAAAAGGTGGATTTTTTAATTTCAAATTTTCATTTTGTTTACCAGTAGTTGCTATGCAACCACCGACGACACACCGGAATGTGAGAAAAATTGAAGAATTTTGCTTGCAACTTGTGTGTGGAGCAACTGAGAAATAGCAAGTCATGGTGAGGAGGCGCACATAGAAATGACTTTCATTTCAGTGTACATTCTCTATTCAGTAGGTTAAAGGTAAAGACCAGTTATGGTCATGCCGTATGCGATTGCATTGTGAAAGAAACGTTGTGGAATCGATCAGAAAAGGTTGATCATCTAGCATATATAAGTATTGGTGTGTACTGCAAGGTTCTGGAATCATCAAAATAATAAGAAATATGGCCCAGTCTTCGTAAAGTTACAAGCACTGTACACAGAAAGATGTATATGGGACTATACGCACACGTGCGTGACACGTGCGTTTATCTCTCACAGACCATGTAGATAAACTAATTTACCAAATATATCAATTACTAGGCAGTTTCCCGGCAAAATTGTTATCATCATGTAATAGTCAAAACATATTCTTTCACATGATTGGTAATAAAAGCTTCCATTTCATTTTTTAGAATTGGGGCGTTTTCAATACTGGTCTATACCTTTTAAGGTCTGTACTATACGTATGAAAGGGACATGTAGCACAGTTACATTAAAGTAGAGGTCTGCATCACTATGAGATATGAATGTGATCGTTTGGTCTTGCAGACCTACAGTTGGGGGTACAGAAGTTCCATGAGTTTGAAGATTCATTATTTACTAAAACACTGAAAAGCAAACATTGAATTTCAGTCGTGCAAGCATTGTTCCGACAGAGCTGTGTCCGTTAAGGTATGTCGCTGCTACTCTTTTACGCACAGCACCATGCAAATATGAAGCGCGAGGTCAGAGTTAATAGAATTTAGATAGACTGGTAGAAAATGCTGACCTGGGAAGTTTTCCTCCCAGTAATATTGATTTTCTTTCCAGAATTGTACAATAAGGGATGTGGTTCTTGGATATGGAAGATATCTAATCTTACATTTGCAGTTTATATAGAGGAGGCTCATGGCATTAACAAAAGAGAAAATGACCTATTCATATTCACTATTAAATGTAGATACAGAGAAGGAGGAGAGGAGAAGAAGGAGGGAAAAGAGGAGAAGGAGAAGAAGCAAAAAGGAATTCAATATTGCAAGAAGTTATGAAATCATATTACCTTTACCGTATTTGCCGGCGTATAGGCCGCAGTATTTTTGGAAGAGAAAATATCAAAAGATCGGGGTGCGGCCTATGCGGTGAAAGATTTTTAATTTTTTTTTTTTTGTAATAGTTTCGATTTATGGCGCTATGCCTGGCAATGTCTCCCAGCTCAGTAATCAGTGTGTTGACTCACCACTCGGAAACTACAACAACACTAAAATTTGTCTGTCATCTTGGTTTGAAAGTAATCTTTCTAATATATCTCAATATGTAGTTTATAATAATAATTCCTCAATTTTTTTTATATAACAAATGGTGTATCACAAGGTTCTATCCTAGGACCTAGTACTCTATTGTTTTTAATTCACATTAATGATCTTACACATTCTTCTAAAAACGACATTGTTACTATTATTTGTGACAAGCTTACAAGCATAAATCAGCGCCTTTAACTGCACCTCGATGTTAAATGAAGGTCCTTCCCCGCGTGGGTTTTCAGCAACAAAACAACAACAAAAATGATTTTTTTTTTTTTTTTTTTTTTTTTTTTTTTTTTTTTTAAATGTCAAAATCGGGGGTGCGGCCTATACGGCGCTGCGGCCTTATCGCCGGCAAATACGGTACTTCATTTCATGTTGTTTGTTCAGAGGCAGAAGGGTATCAAATCTTTGTTATTACTTCTAAAGTAATAGGATTTAATGCCCTCCTGGTTTCAAACAGATGATGTGTAGTAGTAATGTGTATGACATGACATTTCATTAGTGCATAAGATTTCAAACAGAATAAAATGATAGTGCAACTCCACCCAAACTGCAAACACCAAATGTTGACCAAATTGCCATTCCCCGTATTTGACTTCCTTGAAGTCATATTTGGTCAGGTACAATCTACAAACCCTGGGTATTATATTTAGCTAACATTGCCATGTTGTATAACAAAAGAGATAAGATGTTCAAACTTCAATATTTTCTCATTTTGTTTACATGCACATGTCCATTGTACATCTTTAGTAGGTCAAAGTACAGGTATGATTGAGGGTCATGCAATGTACATCCTTTACGTACATGATACTACTAGCGTGTCCACACACAAAACAATTTATCCCGAAACTCTATAAAGAAACGTTGTGTAAAGAATCATCGTATAAATTCCAGGGTGTCCACACACAAGAAACGTCGTATAAAAAAATCATCGTATAAATTCCAGGATGTCCACACACAGAAGAAAGTAATCCTGAAACTCTACAGCGAAATATCGTATACATGTAGGTGCGCAGTTTGCTACTGCGATCATGAAATGGAAGCGGAAATGAGAGGTCAGGTCTCCTTTCGCTCGAGGTCACATTAAGCCCCGCCCAGTTATACCGTTCTAGTTCGACTAGTTACTAGTTACGTCCACACACAACACATTCCGTGATTAGGCGTGATTAGGCCCGATTCTTTATACGTCGTATAACAAAACGCAGGTTTGGGCATCGTTTCGTTATACAACGTATAGTTAGTAAGCGTCCACACACACAATTTCATCGTATAACTATCGCGAAACAGTATAACTATCCCGAGACGGTATAACTAATCATGCTTAATCACAGAAAATGTGTGGACACGGGGTACATTCTATACATGCTTTTAACTCTTTATGCGCCACTTAAAAAAACCCCCTGTGCCACATTCTTTTAGGGTCACACATTTCGAGGGAATCTTTATTGACTCTGCTGAATCAAGAGGCTATAACTCTTCACTGGATGATCATGATGAAAAATATTGTGCAGCAAAGTTGTAGACCGGAAAACGTGCTTTTCGATGAACCGTCATTTGTTATATTTTGAATTATCATTTTTATAATAATCATAATTATATAATGTTTAATTTTTCTTATTTACGGCAGTTTTTTATCCCTCTAGAATTTCTTATTTAGCAATGATAAGACATCTTCAAATCGAATCTATTAGAAAGGTGGACTTCTTACCTTTCTTTACATACCTTGCTCAAGTATTCTAACAATTCAGAAGGTTAGTATTTAGGTTGTTGAAGAAAAGAAGTTCAATAGGGAGAGACTTGAAAGTACCCCGCTCAGCCACCCTTGACAATGGGCTAATCTGCCCATTGAAATCCCTATTACCCCAGGTTATTGTCAATGTCCGGTTTAGCGGGGCATGAAAAGGGACGTCGTGGGGATGTTTTTCTTTGTTGTGCCATGATAAGTCAATAAGAAATAAGAGAATGTTATTGATTTTGCCCACTGGTATGAGCATGTAAAAATGGTATAGGCATAATAAATTATATGTGATATACATGACATAATCAGCATCTTATTGAAATGTCTCATTATGAATGTTCACCGCATCTGTTCTCTCACCTTCTTTACCCCTCAATAAAATTGATTTCAAGTACATTTATCACAGCCATAGATATACAAAGAAAGAATGAATCAATCTTAAAATATAAACTATATTGCATTGTTTTCCATTTACTTTATTGTGAGAGAGCTTATTATCAGAAATGATTGACGAGTGGAGTATGCAATGAATAAAATATGGAGAACGGACGTGAGAGACATTATGAGAGAGAAATAGTGATATGAAATGAAAGGACTTTACTGTGAATAAAGATTATAAGAGAAAGAGATAAAGATGACGGCAAGACAGGATACATATTGATACGAAAATAACAATAATAATGAGATAGAGATGACGGAAAGAAAGAGAGTAAACACTGATAGCATAAGAATGAATAAAGATAATAAGAGAAAGATATAGAGATGACGGCAAGACATAGGGTACATATAGATAGGAAAATGATAATAATAATAAGATAGAGATGACGGAAAGAAAGAGAGTAAACACTGATAGCATAAGAATGAATAAAGATAATAAGAGAAAGATATAGAGATGACGGCAAGACATAGGGTACATATAGATAGGAAAATGATAATAATAAAAAGATAGAGATGACGGAAAGAAAGAGAGTAAACACTGATAGCACAAGAATGAATAAAGATAATAAGAGAAATATATAGAGATGACGGCAAGACATAGGATACATATTGATAGGAAAATAATAATAATAATAAGATAGAGATGACGGCAAGAAAGAGAGTAAACACTGATAGCATAAGAATGAATAAAGATAATAAGAGAAAGATATACAGATGACGGCAAGACATAGGGTACATATAGATAGGAAAATGATAATAATAATAAGATAGAGATGACGGCAAGAAAGAGAGTAAACACTGATAGCATAAGAATGAATAAAGATAATAAGAGAAAGATATAGAGATGACGGCAAGACATAGGGTACATAATTATAGATAGGAAAATGATAATAATAATAAGATAGAGATGACGGAAAGAAAGAGAGTAAACACTGATAGCATAAGAATGAATAAAGATAATAAGAGAAAGATATAGAGATGACGGCAAGACATAGGGTACATATAGATAGGAAAATGATAATAATAATGAGATAGAGATGACGGCAAGAAAGAGAGTATTACACTCATAGCATAATAATGAATAAAGATAATAAGAAAAAGATATACAGATGACGGCAAGACATAGGGTACATATAGATAGGAAAATGATAATAATAATAAGATAGAGATGACGGAAAGAAAGAGAGTAAACACTGATAGCATAAGAATGAATAAAGATAATAAAAGAAAGATATAAAGATGACGGCAAGACAGGATACATCTTTCTTTCATTAGTTTTATTCATTCTTATTCTATCACTGTCTACTCTCTTTCTTGCTGTCATCTCTAGCTCTTTCATTAATTTTTATTCATTCTTATTCTATCAGTCTACTCTCTTTCTTGCTGTCATCTCTATCTCTTTCTTTCATTATTTTTATTCATTCTTATTCTATCACTGTCTACTCTCTTTCTTGCTGTCATCTCTATCTCCTTCTTTCATTTTTTTTATTCATTCTTATTCTATCAGTCTACTCTCTTTCTTGCTGTCATCTCTAGCTCTTTCATTAATTTTTATTCATTCTTATTCTATCAGTCTACTCTCAGGGAACACTTTTATCACTAGAGTCTTCGTCACTGCTCGATTCGTCGGAATCAGAGTCCATGCTCCATGCTTCCATAGTAACAAGATCTCGAGCCTCCTCTACACTAAACACACGTTGACGTTTTCCAGCAGGTGCCATCGTAACATCAGTAAAAAAAATCCAAAGAAAACCGCTAAATACACGGTAATTTCGAATGTAACACTATGAAGAAAAACAGTTTACCGGAAAGTGTGCGATGTATACAATGTAAACAATAGTAAACGCAACGCGTGGCTACACACTGCGAGCGGTATTATGAATGTCTAATTGACTCGTATACATCTGTGCAAAAATGCGAAGTTGGCACGCCTACGTCCGTGCAAATCGGCGAACAAAGCAAACAAAGAGTTAAATGATTGTGGCTCCATGCTGCGTTCGTTTATGCATAACATCAGCAGGGAATATTAATTAGCTGTAAAGTTAATGCGAGTTTGAATACCAAATGTACATGTACATATGGGTAAAAGCAACAAATGTTCAGTGAAATCACATTACAATTTAAATGAGTCTTGAGAAAATATCTGAATAAACCTCAGCATGTATTTTTGTTGTTAGTATTTGAATGTCTCATAGTAAAATTTTTTCAGGAGAAATAATTTGTTATTAAATAAAAAAGATGACTGGTCCATTAATAACATCTGGCAGTTGTAGTGGAATACAGGAAGAGGGGAAAAATGAGGAGTGAGGAGATTTAGGAACTAGCCTTGAATAAAAGGAAATAGTTTTCGTGGAAGCTATATGTTACTCAGGCTACCGTATCAACAGGTGAGTTGTCATGGTCAGACAGACAGGTCACTGTACTTTCACATATGACCTGTTGATGAATGATTACGAGGTAAATGTACTTATAGTTGTATCCTGTATACAATTAAGCCTGTTCCGCCAGCCTTTACCTACATGTAGGCTATGAGAGGACTTGTTTTATGATAGTACATGTCCCACACCAAAGAATACAACATAATACAGTGTTGTATACAATATATATTGCGAGTAAAGCAAATGAGCAAAATTTTGTACTGGAAATATCTTTTTTATTAAGAAATCTTGATCTACAAGAAACCCAAAATGGATTGCAAGAAGAAAAAATAAATAAACTTTATTATTGTGAATATTTGGGCGAAAATGGAGCCCCCCCCCCCCCCACAAAAAAAAAATGTATAAAAAGATGGATCATTGGGATGAACCTGGCCATGTGGGTTAATATCAAAAAGGGTATTGAACTTTACCCTGTATACTTTCGTTCATGACAAGCATGCCCTGATAAAAGTCAGAAATCAATCAACCGCAATACAAAAGTCCTGTACAAACAGAGAGTCAAGTGACATTTTATTGTGTGACAAAACACATAGGAGAATAAGTTTTTTTTTGTTCTCCTGACTTTTCATAACAATTCCTTCAGGGAGCAAGTGGCAATTAATAACTCCAAAGTATTGTTTGTTTTTGTCTTCCTCACATGGGCTGCGTTTACACTGCAAAAAAAAAAAAGACTCTCCCCACTTCTGTGCTAACGCATGCAGGGCACCGATGAGTGACCCATGTGCAGAACTCACAACAACAAAAACGCTAATAAGCAAAGTTTGACGTTTTTTTAATGGGCTTTTCAGGAAGTGTAAATGTAGTCTAAAATAATCAATGATTTTAAATTGTCAGCTTGCCTGCAAGAAGGCTGTGAAAGCAAAGTATTGTCAGTGGTCGTAATGGCCTTCTTGCGAGAAGGCGACAAATTTGAGTGACTGTATGCAGCATTTAGATATAATATAAAGAGAAAAAAAAAATGTACTGAGAATTCAGGAATGAAAAATACAATTGAAAGAGAGAGAGAGAGAGTAGAGCAAAAGAGACTAAATAGAAGGAAAACAAGGCAAGGAAAACTGGGAGCACCTGGATCGAGTTTTCAGTTTTAAGTAGAAATGTAAATATTTTTACCACCTTTACATACCGATCTGTCAGAGATAGAATGTTGATATTAAACAAGATGTCATCGGCTGCCCACAAGAAGGTCTTGAGACATGAGACATTTTGACAGCAGTGAATGCACCCATAGTACACAGGTTGCAACCCCCTGAAGATTCAGATGAATTCAGTACAGATCCAAGAAAGGAATTTGTAAGAAGAAGGAAAAAGGAAATCATAGTTCAGCCTTCCAACTTTCAAGTCCTTTATTTAATACTTCTATTAAAATAAAACACAAATTACTCTAGTTGTAAACTTTCTCCTTCAGCTTGTGCTGCTGGTCAGTTCTAACAGACCAATACATAAATAAAAGTAAAAATAAACAAATATATAACAGTTAAATATGAACATTTTATTCCTTTATTTCTATTAAAAATAACACACGAATGCACATTAAACAGGCATGTTAATTCAACACCGCACGTCTTTTTGCACAAAATTTATATTTACTTTCATGGATAGGCCATCTTGTAATGGCACTTTTGACATTACATCACAGACTTGTTCAGCTCATTCATTGTTAATTCATTAATATGGATGTTTTTTTTCAGCAATGTTTGTTCAAGAATGGGACTGATGGAAAATTTACTGGAAATGTCGTCATTAGTTGTATGTTTGTATACATAACACCGGCCTATTATCCTTGCCACCCAATACAATGCCCATTGATACTACAGGAAGGAAAAAGTGATAGTTAGAGTGGAAACAATTTCCGGATAAATGCCTTTGCTGTACAAAGGTGGAAGAGCTGTAGCGTCCTATGAGAAGTTGATGATCTTGCGAGAAACAATGAATGAACATGTAGATCATGTCTTGACTTACTTTTCATAAACCACTTTCATATTTACTATGAGTATGACAGAGGGTAGAGTCTAGACTTGGTCCAAACACAGAGCTATAATAGCGTCGTCCAATGCAATACCCATTGGAGTGGCCTGCGTACCGGCCATGATTGTTATGCCACCCGCAGTTTTACTTTTGGATGTATACTTTTGGACCTATGAAAAAACCTTTAAATTCCACATTTCTGATGCAGAAATAATTTTAAATCTTTTACAACAGTGATGTGCATGTTCATCATTATGGAAAATGTCAAAGGAATATATGATCGAAACAACAGCACAGTACGCATTCGCAGACCTCTGAAGCCATAGTGGACGTGCATGTGTGCAGTTACGATAGCAAGGGTGGGATGTCGCAAGTGATACACAATTTGTTTACTCCTGCACAATTGTGGAACGTGTTAAAGCTCGTTGTTATTTTTGTTGCATTCATGATACCGCTTTACGGTACATTTGCCCGGTCGTTGTCTATTAGGAAGTACGTTCTTGATGTTTTGAATTAGGGCTGCGACGTGTAGTCGAATGCTCGAGTACCCGCACGGGTGACAACTACGATTTCTAGTACCCAAATATTCGGCCGCAAAAAAAAAAAAAAATCTGTCCAGGCCGACGCTTACCCGTGCCTGGGTGAGCGGCGGCCGCTGGCATGGTGCCGTCGGTAAAAATGTTTCCCCAACTCAAACACTGTCAAACTCACCACTCAGAAACTGGGACCAAATGGCTAGATTTCTGTTTGGACTTGTAGGAAAATGGATTATTCTGCCATCTTTGGTTTTAAAACAGCATTGTGTACTGTTATTATTATTAAATCGGCGCCTTCAACTGCAACTCGAAGTAAAATTGCATGCGTTTTCGGCGACAGAACTGGGATACTGCTCCAAAGGTATGGTGGTGGCAAAAAAACAAAAAAAAAACAAAAAAAAAAAATCAAAAAAATTATTAAAAAACATGGCGTCCGAATATTCAAGTATTCGCTTGTAAGCCTGGAAGTGTACTTGGGTACCTCATTACACTGTTGTGCACAGCCTTATTTTGAATACCAGTGTTTAGATATCAAAATCAAAATCACTATTCATTGTTGGATGAATATTCAAATTTTGGAAAAAGAGGTATTCGAGTGCCGATTGGCGCTGAGCTATTCAAATAGCTTGAATATTGGACATTAGTCCCTGGTCTAATTGTCAGTAAACATTACAGCTACTTTCTCATGGTCTTGTCTAAATTACAAATTATAGAAACTGTATTTAAAGGTCATTATGATCATTTTATTATGATACTAATTACAAATGTTATCTAGATGAGTGGGAAATCAAGGGGAAATATTTTATTTTCCCTTCCTCTTTCATTATAACCTAAAGATTTCTGTGGTATTTGATACTACGTGTACTTTATATGTTGAAGAAAGAGCAAGAAAGGAAAGAAATGTACTACTAAGTACGTACTTGTATGTGCTTTTAGCATCATGACATGAATCTTGTATATTTACGTACAGTATGTAGTTCAATACTATGGGACAACTGTTATAGATACGTAGAGTAGAGGTAGAATTTATATCACTTCTTGTAACTTGTTACAGATTTGTAAAAATGATAAATGGAGGATTATCTGCAGTTGTCAATCTTTTGTGGTATAGATTTCACTTTTACTGGTTTGAGAAAGATGTTAGAAAGATTCACCAGTCACACAGACAGCAATGACATCAGATTAAAACCAGGCCAAACAAAAAAGATACATTTTCAAGCCCTTTCATTTTAAAGGAAAATCTAAATTAGTATCATCTTTCAAATGCCATTGGAATTAAACCTTTTCATTTTTTCGGCTTGCAAATGGGACAGAGTACCTTTAAAGCACTCTGAAAAGGCAGTTAAGAGGTATTCATATCTAGAACCAGGCAGAAAACGTAAAAGGACAAAAAAGGAAGAGATTTTAGAGGCATTGGACTAGTAGGGGTGTTAATAGCTCTGGCTGCAAATCCAAGATGCATGGTAAGACATCAAAACCCCATGGGAATCTTCCCCATGAGTATTCTCCTCAAATTTTTATGAGACCATTTGGGCATTTATACTGCAAGCAAAAACCCGGGGTATTTTCTCAATTTCCAGAGAATTGTTGGAACTACCCAGAAACATGACAACAAATCTAAATCAAATAACCACCCCTGGAGAGTGGTTTTTCAAACTTTTCAGACTTCAGCACTTTTTGCAATGCCCGCTCAACCTACCAGCGAGTTCCTCAGATTTTTGCCCACGTGGCTCTCCTCACTTACATGCTATTACTTTCGGAGCAGCGATTGGTCGGGCGTGCACAGAACTCACCAAAAACCAGACTTAGCAAACACTAATGGCTTTTTTCCTCTAGTGTAAATCATAGTTTTAAATAATGATGGTTTTTCAATTCATGTTTTGTAGTGTGAAAGAGCCTACTACATGTAAGGGCACTCTTGAGGGGTGCTGGAGTCAGGTATCATCAGGGAATTGAATTGGATTAATTAAACACCTATGGTTCTGAGAGGTTTAGGCCTATAGAGCATGATGGGTTCAGGGAGGACCTAGGGGTTGCGTGACATAATAAAAAACACCCTAGGTGCCTGATGAGTTTCTTTATGATGGGTGATCAGTTTGGGCCAGAGTTAGGAGGCAGTAATCTCTAGCATGATGTTATGGTAGCTCGACAATAGGCGGATTGGGGGTGGGGGGGGGGGGGGGTCAAATCACCCCCTGAGAATCAGAGAGAGACAATAACAGGTTCTTGGGGCAAATGACCCCTTGATACTTACAAAGACCCTAAGACTTCAATTATTCCATTATTGCCACAATGATCTTGGTTTGATATCATTTAATATAAAAGTTAGTAGGCTTATAGAGTTGAACATACATGTATGGTGTCATATCCAGTGATTTATTGTAAAATCTCTTTCATGTAGTTTTTCCTTTGAGGATAATTCCCTCTTAACCAATTTTCATTCTTTGTTTTGTGTATCTGTTTGACAGAAGAGGAACTGAAACGTTTGAATGAAGCCATTACATCAGACCAGGGTTACAATTGCATGGAGTTTGGCTATGGGGCTGGAAACGAAGACTATGATCCTATGCAACCAACCGAAGATGAAGCAGGTATGATAAATTACTGAACCTAGAATGATGGAGGAGAGATTGAAGGGTGAAAGAGAGATTGAAAAGATATTGAAAGGACAACATAACATAGGAAGAAATGGGCTTTCAGACATCCACTTTTAATTTGTTGTTTTTTAAGGAAATTTAAAATTCATACATTTTTATGGGGGATTATTTTGGGAAATTTTTAAACAGTTTGTCTTCATAAGGCCTGTCTTCATAAGGCCTGTCTTCATCAGCTCGAGATTGCTAAATAACCTGTATTTTAACTAACCTCATCGCAAATTATCTTCATCAGCCCGCAGTTGCAATTAGTGGGATAGTTGGTCGAGATAATCACCCCAAGATATCTTGGGCTAGTCTGCAAAATATCCTGCTGTTTGTCCGGTGTGTCCTCACCAGCCCGAAGACTCGCTGAGCAAAATATCTTGAGCTAATTTCTCGAGTTTGATTTTCAAGGTTGAATCTCAAGCTGATGAAGGCGCGATTTGTAACTTAGGGGTTATTTCCCAAATCAGAAATAGCAGGCTATTTGGCAATCTCAAGCTGATGAAGACATACCTATAGATTTTCTTTGTGATTTGTTTAGAATCCGGAGAGAAGAAGAAGGAGCTTGTATCCTGTGACTACGAGCCAACCTCTTATAAAGAAGAAGAAACGGAACTGGAGGAACCCTTCATAGCACCTCCAGAGTTAAAACTACCATCAGGAATGGAACAGGTAATCATTTAATATTGCAAAAAAATATTGCAAAATTATTTTACTTTACTTGTATCAAAGAGAACTGTTAGCGCCATGAGCGTCCCTGGACGGTGTGTGTGCTCTATAAGTTTACACTATTATTAATATTATTATTTAAAATTTATTGAAACAATACAGTGAAGCCTATTTATAAAAAACCCACTTACTACTCTTTTTGCAAGCTGTTTTGTTTGTGAAAATAAACAATCACGCATGCATTTTCTGATCATTTTCACTTATTGATAGACAGTAGATGTCACAGTTGACCCAATCTACAGATAATGATAGTCAATATTATATCCCTCATGTATAGTTGTTTGCATTGCGATTGTAAAAAGGTTTAGATAAGTACTATCTACCTGAGATAGGTCTTTTTGTAAAATAATTTTTAGCTGCTGCCCCACTTGCGCAACTTGCGCATTGAATAAGCATAGCAAAGTAGGTTACGCGAAATGTCAAAGTCAATGTCAATGTCAAATGAGCGCGCATCGACTGTATTACATGTACGCATGTTGTGCTTTGTAAAATCTAGCTGAAGCTAAACTGTTTGCAAAATCAGTTGTTTTAATTATGTAAAATTCACTTTAAATAGACCTTATTGCCGATGTGGGATATAAAACAAATATTAACCTCCTTTACTCGGGCAATGGATACAAACTATCAATCTCGGCAATTAGCCCAAAGTTACAAATCGCGTCCTCATCAGCTCGAAAGTCGAGTTCTCAGGAAATTTGCTCAGTGTTCGCGCATGCGTAGTGCGAGATACCGACCTGCTCCTCGGTCCAGTGAGACATAATATTACACAATAAAACACTAACACGTACAGCTTAAAATAATCAAACAGAATCATGAATAACAAAGAATTAACTGGTATATCTTTGATAAAACAATGAATAATATACAACGATTACTTTAAGGTCCGCACGCAGCAATTGTAAACAAATAACAGCAGTGTATACAGGCAGATTTTCTAGCTAACAGCTGATTGTACGTGAAACGTTCGTGCATGAATAAACTAGCGCCGCAAAATCTTCCTGAATTTTCGGGCTAGTGAAGCAGACACAAATAGTTGGCTATTTTGCAAACAAGCCCAAGATGTCTATGGAAGATTTCCTGAGCAAATAGCTTGCAATTTGTGTCTTCACCTGCCAAATAGCCCGCTATCTCGTGATCTGACTAATTTCCCGGATCAGAAATAACAGGCTATTTGGCCAACTCGGGCTGATGAAAACAGGCCTACAGAGATTTTTATTCCCCTCGATCACTTTCAGATACAGTGCATGATGCGGTAAACATGACAGGTTTTTATGATGACTTAAACAAGTGTATTATTAAAGGTAATACAAAGTTTTGGGAAATTTTGAAAATTGGGTGGATAGTGAATCTTTACAATTTTGATATATTTTGATGCCCCTGTGGATGTATTATAAGCACTAAAAAAAATAGCCCCTAAAACACTTCTGTTTTCGAGAAAAATTGAATATAAAAATTTACCGGTGCTCCCGGTAAATTTTGATAAATTTCAAATAGCGCCTATGGCCGTACAATGGTAGCTGCGACCATGAAAATCTCAGAATATGTAGTTGGGATATATAATTTCCAAACGGGAATAGCTAATCGGTCGATTTTAATCAAGAAACATTGTTTCATAGCTAAATTAATAAAATATTTATAATTTCATAACTTTAGACTCGATTTCAACCGCGACAACGATCAATGTATATTGTAGGATCGTATATGCTTCCAATATGTTAATTTGAACCAAATTCATGACCCCATACCAAAACTTTGTATTACCTTTAATAGACTTCACATTTCTGTATCTTATGACACAGAGCTCAGGGAATGTGCTTAGGACCTTTGTTGCGCGCAGTTGATATTTGTTTGTGCATTAGAAAATAGTTTTTTTTTGCTGCAGTTTACGGCATCATATTTGAATGAGCCTTTACATCATTAGATAGTTGGTCATAGGAGGCCTGTCTTCACTATCTCGAGATTGCCAAATATCCAGCTATTTGAACTATCCTGATCGCAAACTATCCAGCTAATTTGCGTCTTCATCAGACCGAAGTAGCAATCAGCGGGATATTTGGTCGGGATTGTCATCCCAAGATATCTTGGGATAGTTTGCAAAATATCCAGCTATTTGTCCTGTGCGTCTTCACCAGACCGAAGACTCGCACTATGCGCTAACGCTGAGCAAAGTATCTCAAGCTAATTTCTCAAGGTCGAGTTTTAAGTTTCGAGGTCTCAAGCTGATGAGGACGCGATTTGTAACTTCGGGATTATTTCCCAAATCAGAAATAGCGGGCTATTTGGCAATCTCGAGATGATGAAGGCGCGCCTAGGGAGAACACAACCTGAACATTAAAAGCAATTGCGTTCTACTAGAGTGACACAGAGGTCCCAAGACCTTTCCTAGTGACTATGATCAATAGCCTCGCATCTGATGCCCATGCTATTAACCTTGAGTAGACATACAGCCTTTTCACACACAGCTAAAATTCTATAAACATGATTAGTTTAAAGGGCTTTAAACTAATCATCTGAACATACGACATCATTCACACACAGAAATTTCGGTGCAAATGTAAATCGTTTCGTGATTAACTACTGCTCGTAAAATGCGCAGTAGTGCCATTGTGCATTGAAAGTCATGTCATATCAATCAAAGCGCAAGCTCCATCCAGTTTAAACATGTTTAAACACGAATAACCTTTCACACACAAAATGTCAAGCTCTCTAGAAACGAACTTCGTATCTGCAGCCTGCTTTTAGGGGCGTATGAATCGCGACTTTGTATCTATCCCAACATTGTATAAACGATGTTCACACACGGAAAATTTTCTATAAACATGTTTAAAACTGTTGAGTTAAACACGTTTATACTAATCATCTCTAGATACGATGAATTTTAGCTGTGTGTGAAAAGGCTGTATGATCAATAGCCTCGCATATGATCCCCATGCTATTAACCTTGGGTAGACATAGGCACATGAGGGTACTATCAGCCTCACATGCTCTTTGGTTTCACCATGGACCCTACTACGAAGGTCCATGGTTTCACACAACAGACCGACAGGGTCAACCAAATGTCAAGATGTGGCTACATTTCTTTTACTGTTAAAAGGGTAGAGAAATATGTCAGCTCACATTTGTATGGATCGTGTTTGTGTGATATATTGACAGATGGCCAGAATCCCACCCTTAATCTGCATACATCATTACAGACTGGAAAGTCATCTTCGTCTCTCTGACGCCTTAGGGAAGAGATGGGATGGGATAGAGTGGATTGTAACAATCGCACCAAATCATACATGTAGGATTACATACATACATGTATGCATGGTATGTAAAGGCAGTCATATTGTGCACAAAGTAAAGATTTCAATAGGCCATAAATAGCATCTAAGAATTAAAATTCAAAAGTTTTAATGAAATCTGACAAAAAAAATGAGAAAGTTACAAATTTTTAAAAGTTTCATCACTATAATGTAAGTACGGGCTTATTAAATTGGCTGCATCGGCGATGTCTCTGTTGATGTATTGGTGGACAAATTTCCCATTTGTTCCAATCTCTCCCCCACCACACCCCCCCCCCCCCCCAAAAAAAAAAAAGATCCTGCTCTACAATCATTAGGGGGGGGGGGGAGAATATGTGTATACATGTAGTTTGTTCTACCTGTGCCAGTGTAGAGTAACCACTCAAGGAGATTACCTCATAATGAAATGTTAAAGATAAAGACCAGTTACGGTCATGCGATTGCATTGTGAAAGAAACGTTGTGAAATAGATCAGAAAAGGTTGATCATCTAGCATAGATGTACCGCAAGGTTCTGGAATCATCAAAATGATTAGAAATTTGGCCCAGTCTTCATAAAGTTACAAGCACTGTACACAGAAAGATGTATATGGGACTACGCACACGTGCTTTTTATCTGTCACATACCAATAGATAAACTAATTTACCAAATATATCAATTAGTAGGCGGTTTCCTGGCAATTTTTTTATCATCATGTATTATTCAAAACATATTCTTTCACATGATTGGTAATAAGAGCTTTCATTTTATTTTTTGAAATTGGGGCATTTCCAGCACTGGTCTTTACATGTACCTTTAAGATACTGTTACCATGTATGGCTTGCCTTGCAGGTTGCATGTGAAATATGAGTAACTTTATCCTCAGATATTGCCCAAAGATGGCTCATGTTTCATCAAGGTAACATGCAGCATTGCATTACTATGTTGTTATTTTGATATGTACCATACTGCTGTTAGTAAAGTACAGGAATTATTAAGTGCTATTGAAATATGATGCAGGTTTTAATACATATATGGTACAAAAAGCAGGTACATGTACGGTACACCTTGGAAATGTATTGGTAGACATAATGTTCCTATAAATCACATGCATTATGTACCAGATTTGGATTATATTGTGTCTACTTTTCGATGTGAATATGCAGTAGATATGGAACTGAGAAAATTAAAAAACAAAACAATTTAAGGTTGATAGTCATGAATTAGGTAGATGTAAGTTGATTTACTTGATTAATATTGGTATCTTATCTCTTGTATGTAGGAATATTGATAGTCTACTAAAAAATTGTAGGTTTTCATGTATGTCCTATAAAGCAGTCACTACAGTATATACAAAGTACGGAAGTAATATTTAGAGTTAGGATTTATCACAATTCTACTGTTGTTATAAATCCTGTATACCGGTAACCAAGAGGATATTGTTACATTGATTAATATCACCTATAATGACCCATACAGTTATTGACTATTGTCTTGTCAAAATCACACAATTTTGCCAATTCTCTCAGACAATGTACAAATTGATTCCTGCAGCAGTTCACCTTTAATACACCCATTATGTGGCACATGTACATGTATGTATGCTGACATGACTGGCGTAAATATTTACTTGGTATGAACATGCAGTAATGTGCCAATGACTTGCTGTCCCATTAACACCTAGCAAGCGATTGGTTATCATCTAGGGGTCAAATGAATGTCAGATTCGCATAGCTAGAGGCACCACTGCGGTAAAGTGATAGCATGTTGAGCTTTATGTGATCAACCATTTCATTAGGATGGAATAATATGGGAATCTTCTTCATGCACGCTGCTTCAAAAGAACGATCTCTGTTTTTCTATAATAGCATCCCTTTATATTTCAAACATGCTCCGAGCGGCAAGTTGAAGCTTATGAATATGTGTACTGTCTTGAAACTCTTGTTATAAAGTAAAATATGTTTGTTTGTGCCAAACCTTTATCAAACATTGAATGCAAGCATTTGATTACAGCAATGAAAGCCAATTATTTGACATATGTGATGTATGTAATGAACATTCTCTTCTTTTAAAGTAGTTCTATAAGGTGTATACATTCTCTTTTTGTCATACATTATGATGCAAGATGCATCAGAATACATGTGAAGTTTTTCAGCTAGTGGAATATTGAATGTATAAGAATTTAAACAAATGATTCACATAAATTATACTATGCGATCAACATGTTTACAATCTATAGGCAAATGTGTCGTATTTTATATATGAAGACAAATTTATCAGAGGTCATGGCTGGTACATGAAATTATGATGCTCATCTTAGCTAACTTTTGATGCAAAACAAGTAGTGTGAGGCTATGCTTCACACGTTATTTTCCAATTACTTTTTGTTGTTGTAATCATTACTGAATGCTGTCTAAATCTTGAATAATAATAATAATAATAATACATTTATAGAGCGCAGAAACTATCCAACATTAAGTATACATTCTTCTGCGCTACAAGAGCCCCTGATATGCTTAGATTTACAGTTAATTAAAAAGATGTGTTTTCAGTTTCGATTTAAAGACATTTACAGATGGTGATTCCCTGACTTCAAATGGCAAGTTATTCCAGAGTTTTGGGGCTGCACAAGCAAATGCTCGATCACCTAGCGTTGAATGAATCAGTACCTTTCATCCAGCTAACTACTCGCCTAATATAGTTTTGCTGATATTGATTTTCTGTTTCCTTTCTTTCCACTTTGACCTTTGACACAGCCGATGACCTTAAAGTTGCACGTGTTCATGGAGAAGACAGCTATGTTTGTGATCAACCATGGACCACAGATGGAAATCATCGTCAAGACCAAACAGGCCAACAATCCACAGTTTGATTTCCTCCAGTTTGACCATTTTCTCAACCCTTACTACAAACACATACTGGCGGCCATTAAATCAAAGATGTATATTCCCCTCATGCTCAGAGCACCTGAACCAGACAAGAAAAAACAAGGTGAGCTCACTCAATTTTGTTTCCTTCTATTTCAGAACCAGTCTGACATTTGACCCCAAACTTGACCTCTTCCAATAGGTTATGTCAGACCTGATTTTGTGTGTGCATCTGCCATTTTCAATGGCAAAATGTCCATTCTGTCCTGTAAAGTATCCTACAAGCATCTCACATCGGCAATTTGGGGATGTTTATTGGTTCATCGAACACACCAGTCGTGACGAAATAATGGATATTCAACCAATGATCAATAACAAAAATTCTTCCTGTAGGTAGAAACTGTAACAGGCATTGATCCGCGTAACAATCCATGTTTATTTTCAAGAATACAAGTTTTGTCAGTAAAATACAACTTTTGACACTAAAGAATACAGTTTTTGAACTCCAGAGGTTGGCAGGTCTGTTATGTATATGAATGGTGATTTCCTGCAGTGTGTCCCGTACGACTTACATGTACAGTAGGTCTTGTTTTTCATCAAAATGAAAAGATCTTGACATGACCATAGCTTAATGGTTATTTTTAATGTCAAGGGATTGTTCAGTATTTTATGAAATAGATGGATACAAGTCATGCAATGTGTAGTATGGCACACATTGCAGAGAATTACCCAAGAGAGAATTCATTTGACCTCATCTATAGCATAAATTAAAACGTATAGGGCAGGTCCAAGCTATTGTCCCCTCTGGGGGTCAAATTTCATCTTTATTTATATTTAACAAACTATACCTCATTTTAAAGCTGAAACTATGAATTTTATGAATCTGATAAAAAATTAAAAAAATTATCAAAATACGAAGAGTGCCAAGGTCACGAACTTCGATTTTTATTAATTAGCGTGACGTACGGGACATTACATTTTTATTTTTGTATCTCGTTTGAATTATTTGTTTAAAATTAAATATTTCAGGAATTGTAGACCATCATGCTAGAAAATAGGAAAAAAATATAAAAACTTTCAAAATTAATTAATTATGCAAATGAGGTATGTTCCAAAGTGTGATGTCCCGTACGTCACAATTTGATCATAATTTGTTTAATTTTAATTATGAAAATATTTTTTTTTTTTAAAGATATTCTAGGAAGTTCTAATTTAGATGAATACCTAACAAAAAATAGGTTTAACAAAAATTACAAAAATTCTATGTTGATTACATAATCAAATTAAGAAATGTGACGTACGGGACAAGTGTGTGACGTACGGGACAACCCCATATAAAACCAATGCAAGATGTGAAAAAGGAAATGACCAAAAGGAGAATATATACTGTGTTAGAAAACTTGTTGTAACAGGGATATACATGTAATATTGTATGAACATTCCAACTGGGTCCCTTCTAGGAATTTACTTGTTTGTACTGAATTTGATGTAATTAGTCTTCAAGCCAGACCCCTGGTATTATCAACTTTGGTATTTTGCCAGTTGATGTCCCAAACATTGGCAGGATGCTAAATATGTAAATCATAATAGTGTACTAGTTCCTGGAATGAGTCTAATGAAATTATATGGTAGTAGATGCACCAGAAGCTGGCTTTTACAACTCATAGATGCTGCAGGTAAGAATCTTTGCACATGTATGCTATCAAGCTCTCCATGTGAGGTTTTTTTGATATTCTATTTAAATGTCATATATGATGGTAAAGGATTACAGCATACACCGTACATGTTATGGAGCCAGCTTGGGAATTTTGATCTCCTAAAAACTAAATCATAACTGTTAAGGAAGGATAGCCTTTTTGAGTATTTCACACTCTCACCCACTTAAGATTTTTATCACTTTTAGTTTTACACCCATGCATTTTTGTTGATTTTGTTTAATCTTTTGAATTGTGGAAAAGGTCACACAAACCTTTAGGGTTTTAATTTCTTATATCTGGTGGTGTTAATAAGATGTCTTTAATCAATACAAAATACATTCAAGATTTATATTTTTGTATCCATCTTTCACAAACATGTAGGCTACATTAATGTACATCAAAATTCTCGAATATATGACAGCAACATATACATGTTCTAATCTGCGATAAAAGGATTAAAAAAAAGACAATATGTTCAGCATTATCTTTGAATTCCTTCAAAATTCTATGATATTACTATCAAGTAATTCAAACAAGCTATGAAGAAAATACTTCATATTTTCAATGTATCTTTGTTCACAAACACTTAGAGCATAAGAAATGTTCTTTGACAAAATATGATGTGCCGAGTGTGCACCTGTGTTTCAAACAAGTTTAAATAAAAGTTTTCAAGTTCAAGTTCATCTTCTTCATTAATTATTATTTAAAAACATTTTGCAATGTTGAATGGAATGGATAAAAGAAATGAGAAAAGAAGCATGACTGCACATGATAGATGGGTAAATGGAATAAAAATTGTAATATAGTGTGTATGAATATATTAATTCAATTTGTTTTCTTTGTTAAAGTAATATTTGTATTGATTTACCCCATAAATTAACACAGAGGATATTAAGAGATGGTCAGAGGATCTAATTGGGTTGTAAAACACTCTAATTGTCACTGATTTAAGTTAAAATAGTTCACATTTAACAAATTTTGACGAAAATTCTTCATTTCAATGCATTTTCCCATAGGGAAAAGTTGTCCCGTACGTCACGTGTCCCGTACGTCACATACACACATTTATGTTTTGGTATATTACATAACAACGAAAGGTCAGAAAAATATGGTAATAGTTGTGATTAATGCTTGATTCCATAATGAATTAAGATATCATTACCATAAATCTCATAACTTAATAAATTCAGAGAACTTTTATGATGAACTTTTTTTTGAAAAAGTCAGAAATTCTCTGGTCCCGTACGTCACGCAGCATATTAATTACATCAAAAATTAATTTATGAATTGGTCAGAACTAAAACTTTCCACAAATGAACTAGCCCATAATAGCCACAGACTCATACCAAAAGATAGCCATATAAATAATGTCATCCATTGTTATTTCTGGTTTAAAGTCTCTGAATGTCCCGTACGTCACAAAGCAAATAGCTTGGACCTGCCCTATACTAGAGCTTGGATGTGCCCAAACATCAACTCAAATATTCACCTCAAAATCAAATGTTGCATTCAGTGTTGAGATAGATCATTATCGTGTTGAGGAAGTTGTTGTACTGAACAGCATGTACGTGGGACACAAGAGGAACAGGTTCCCTGGACTCACAGGTCTTTCCTCTGAAACAGGAAGGTGTGCAAGTGGAATTAAATTAACTGCCTACTGTTATTTGTGTGTGTGTGTTTTATCAATGTACAACACCATACCACCTGTAGTTTACTAGGCAACTGCAATCTTTTCATGATTCATGGGAAAGTAGATTGAACCATATTTGTAGTTTGCCATTAAAGATAAAGTTGAGTTCTGGTCGTCTTATCGGATCGTGAAAGAAACGGTGTGGAATCGCTCAGAAAAGGATGATCATGTAGCTTATAAGTGTTGGTGTGTACTGCAAGGTACTGCAATTTTGGCCCAGTCTTGGTAAAAGCAACAAGCAAGTTGTATATAGAAAGATGTGTAGGACTACATGTGGCATAAAATGTGGTCATCATTTTTCAGCTGTTACATGTTATGTTATATTCAGAATATGAAGGCATTTGAAGAGCCATGCTTTTCAGGGAACATTTCTTCTCAGATGTTCTTCCACACTTGCATAATAACAATAAAAACGCTCACAAATTATTTTTCACCTCTCCCAAGAACTCAAACTTATCTATGTTGATGGTTTCCAACTTGGTAGTTTACCTGGTAGTAGTTTATGCACATATTCATGAGTTTACACAAATGTTGTTACTTTATGTAGCCAGGGCTCGACACTAACAGGTAACCGCTACACTACATGAATGCCTGAAATTCAAATAAGGACCCCCAAATGTTGAAGTTTTTACACAGGGCTCAAGCATACAGATAGTAAAAAATACAATCTGGACCCCCTTCTAAAAAGTTAGTGTGTAGCCCTGATGTAGCAATTGGCATAGATGAACTGGCCTCCATCATCTAGGCAATACAGATTTAGTTAGTGAAATATGTTTCATAGATATTTATCAATAATGAAGAAAAAAAACTGTAAATTGCATGAAATGGTATCTGGCAGCCTTCAATTAAAACTACACTCAATTCACGTACAAGATATTCAGATCTACATGTTCATGTACATGTACATGTACAGTCACTACTGCCTACAGAATAGAAATGTTATCCTTCTCCCATGAGCACTGTCTGATAAAATAAATCAAACTGTTACCACAGACATGTAGTAATTCATTTTGTTCACCCTTTAGCACAATTTTTTTGGTTTTTTTTTTAAACTTGAAAAAAAGTGAGGGGGAGGGGGTTTTAACCCCCCCAAACCACCCCCCTGTGTACGTGCCTGCCTGTACCAGTAAGGTTTATTGACAATAGGGACTTTTAGATTTGCGTGGACTGATACGTGTGACGTCTATTCAAGGCAGTGCATTAAAAGGACGTCGACCGTAGCAAGCCACATTGTCTTCGTGCAAATCTAAAAGTCCCTAATCATTACTAAGGCAAAGAGAGAATCTAGTTGAGGGGGTACACTGTGTTATGTTTTTTGTTTACACCCATGACTGATTGTGACACTCGAAAGCAAACATATCAATTACATAGAGTGTATGGTTCATTGTCCATGCATTTAACGATGCTTGATTTGTTTAAAGGTATTACAAAGTTTTGGTATGGGGTCATGAATTCGGTTCAAATTAAAATATTGGAAGCATATGCGTTCCTACAATATTAATTGATCGTTGTCGCGGTTGAAATCGAGTCTGAAGTTATGAAATTATAAATAATAAACTCTTTATGTTGTATAGCTCCCTCTCAAGGTCAAGATATTAATTTAGCTTTGAAACAATGTTTCTTGACTAAAATCGACCGATTAGCTATTCCCGTTTGGAAATTATATATCACAACTACATATTATGAGATTTTCATGGTCGCAACTACCATTGTCCGGCCATAGGCGCTATTTGAAATTTATCAAAATTTACCGGGAGCACCGGTAAATTTTTATATTAAATTTTTCTCGAAAACAGAAGTGTTTTAGGGGCTAATTTTGTTAGTGCTTATAATACATCCACAGGGGCATCCAAATATATCAAAATTGTAAAGATTCACTATCTACCCAATTTCCAAAATTTCCCAAAACTTTGTATTACCTTTAATAGACATGATTGCCTTGTCTGCTCTTGATTCAAGCTGAACTTTGGATTACTTTTTGACATGTGTGGGTGGCATACATGTATACAGTGCGTCCCAGAAAAAACTAAATCGAGAATTATCGATGTGTTATCATAACTCAATCACAATTATAATTAATAAATGACACATAAACCTTAGATCCTCCTCTTTCATTTGATGCAACTCATACGATGCATATTTCACGCGTGAGTGATTAAAAATAATTTGAGGAGAGGAAACCAAAAAGTCATTTGGCGGGCGATATCTGAATTTCAAGACGAAAATCACATTTCTAGAAAGTTCAATTTCTGCCCTTTCATATGAAACCTCAATCAGGAAAAATGAGCCAGGAATAATCAAGTTCTGTTTGTTTAAAGTAATGCTTGCATTTCCATTTATTAATCTTAATTGTGATTAAGTTATGATAAAACATCAAAATTCTCGGTTTAGTTTTTTCTTGGACGCACTGTATAACTTTTTTTGTTTTGTTGTTGCATTTCTTTCATTTTGCAAGGAACATTTGTAGGAAAAAAGAGAAGAAGAAACTATGAACATGTATGAAACATTAAAGATAAACTTGAGTTCTGGTAAAAAAAAGAAAAATGAAATCTCACAGAATCAAATGAAACTTACACTGAATGTTCAAGATTACAAATAAATGTCATGTATACTGGCTGAGTAATGAGCATAGAAAGGTAAGGAAATCAAGGCACATCGTAGCCCCCGACTCCATTTGTGTAGTCCCATATACATCTTTCTGTGTACAGTGCTTGTTACTTTACCATGACTGGGCCAAATTTATTATGATTTTGATGACTCCAGAACCTTGCAGTACACACCAAAACGTCATGCTACATGATTAACTTTTTCTAATCCATTCCACACCTTTTCTTTCACAATGCAATCGCATTACCAGAACTCACCTTTATCTTTAATTATTAAATAAAGTGTTGGTTTATTGTCACGCATTGTTACATGATGAAACACATCGATGCATTTGACCATGCATTGGTTCTTTGACAGACATGCCTTGTCTGCCCCAGATTCAAGCTGAACTTTGGATTCATTGGAACAGCTATATTTTGACGTGTGTGGCATATAGAACGTTTTGTTGTTGCTGCATTGATTTTATTTTGCAAGGAACATTTGTAGCAAAAAAAAAAGAAGAAGAGAATATGAACATGTATGAATGAAACATAATGGAGAAAAGGAGAGTAAACTCTCCTTAGTAATAGAAGGATGAAAGAAAACAAAAACTTCCTCATACTTGGCCACTTCTCTGCCCCTTCCCCCCTTCTCTCTCTCTCCATTCTCCCCCTTTTTTCTCCCTCTCACCCCTACATACAATAAACATATATTTAATACGCCTAGGCATGTACAGTGTAGGAAGAATACAAATTTTACTATTTGAATATTCATGCAAACAGGTATTCAAATATTTCAAATACTAAGTTTCAAAGTCAATCATGCAAGTGCGGAAACATGCCAATGCAGCCGGCGGCGGTACGGCCATGATTTTACTACAATGTACATGTTTTCCATCCGCAATATAGGGTCTACGTGTACATGTATATTTTTTCTAGACCTATGAAAACTACTTCAAATTTGTATACTTCTGATGCAGAATTTGTTTAATTTTAATTTTTGGAACGATAGTGATTTGTATTTTCATCGATATGGAAAGTGTCAAAGGAATGCCATAAAAATAGAAGTCAATGTGTGTTATAAAATGACCGTACTGCATCTAATGGATGTCAGGTAACTTTGAACTACATGTATGACTTTATGAGATGCTGCCCTTCATTCCATTTCATAGAGTAAAGTCTTTTCTTGAAGAGATTCAATAGGTACTCTGGACAGAGTATTAAATAGATCTCTGTATTAATTCAAGACACAATACATGTGCCTGGAAGCCAGCCAACAAATGGCATATCATTACGAGGTCTCTCCCGTTAAATGTTGGATGCAAAGGTAAACATTGGCCTTCCTTTCTGACGTATGTTTAGATGGCAATGGCTCATTATTCAAGACTGCTTATTTGGGTTTATCATTAAAGGTAAAGACCAGTTATGGTCATGCGATTGCATTTTGAAAGAAACGTTGTGGAATCGATCAGAAAAGGTTGATCATCGATCATCTAGCATCTAGCATCTGCAAGGTTCTGGAATCATCAAAATGATAAGAAATTTGGCCCATTCTTCGTAAAGTTACAAGCACTATACACAGAAAGATGTATATGAGACTACCCTATATCTCTCACAGTCAAATAGATATAATAATTTACCAAATATATCAATTAGTAGGCGGTTTCCCGGCAATTTTTTTATCATCATGTATTAGTCAAAACATATTCTTTCACATGATTGTATGGTAATGAGAGCTTCCATTTCATTTTTTGAAATTGGGGCGTTTCCAATACTGGTCTTTACCTTTAAAGGGAGCTTCTTCATTTATGTTCCATAACCTTTTCCTCTCACAATCTTTCATGTTATAATATCAAGAGTTCTTTGGTAGTTCCTATACATGAATAATTGAATATGGATAGACATTAGAGAAGTAGATTCATTGCCAAGTTAAATTGTAAAAGCAAACTACAAATTTTATAATAATTCTCCTTTTTTAATTTTGTATTGCACAAGTGTAATTTTTAACAGGGCGAGCAATGTTGTGTGTGTGTGTGTGAGAGAGAGAGAGAGAGAGAGAGAGAGAGACAAAGGGGGGGGGGGGTAGAAGAAGGAAAACTTGTCTATGATGTATCTAGTAGGATTCTATAGTAGGACGGCATAGCAATTAAATTGTGCATTCATGATAAAAGCACCAAATGTTGCATTCAGGTTTGATAGTCAAAGCAAAACTGGATGTTAAGCCACCTCGAATTTGACCTAGTTTACTTATGGTGAACCGGTCTTTATAGGATTTGAATACAATGATACGAATATCTATTCAGACACCCTTTGAATGTCATTCTTCATGGTTGGATGCAGCTCTTAGCAATTTATAGCAGACATTTCTCCCACATGATGCGCTCATACTCCCAACAAAACATTTCTGGATTTCTTTGTGTTTTTGAGTGTGTTTAATAGTCATTGGTATGTTAGTGTTGTTCATGGAGGCAGTGAGGCATTTTAAACATACCCTATTCATTTTTTTATCATTTATGAGACTATTTCCTGATATAGAGTCCTTGAAAAATGAAAGCGATATATGTGTCTTTGTAATTGCAATAAAGATACCAGATGCTATTGATAACACAAACAAACAAAGATAGCAATAACAACAACAACAAGAATAACAACAAATACAAAAATCTATCATTGGATAGATACATGTACATGTACATAGCATTTTTACCAGGCCTCTTAAAACTTCTGTACTGTATATATATATATTTTTTTGTTTTTTGAAAATGAGCCCAGCATTTTATTCACATGCAATTCTCAAGATTATTGTGTTAATGATTGATGAAACCTACATGTATGATTTTCTTCCTATGTTGAGGGGAAACTATAAGCAGAGAAAGCAGTAATAAAGGCATTGTTCTGGTAATGATGGAAATCACATCTATAGGCTTGAATTGTTGACATCTTTGTGATAAAAGAATTTATTTCATATTTTGTTGCACAGGGGAGATTGGTAGCAGGCGTAGCAGTAACAGTAACAGCATACAGAGTGATGATGAAGATGATGATCTAGAAGGGAGTGGCTATCTTCACCCTAGTCTCTTTGCCCCGCCCAGGCCCAAACCAGCTGCCTCATCAGTACAGGTAAGCAATAGGGTAGTCTAATAATAATAATAGCTCACATTTATAATGCGCCTAATACTTTGTTTCTAGGCGCGGAACATAATATTACCCCGGTCATCGGATTCAGGCTTACCCGCACACAAGGTATGCACATTCTCCACTCCCTGGGGAGCATTCCAGCCAGTCGCCATTTTACAAGCGCCATTGCTAATCAAACCACATTAGCTTTCGCATCCTACCGGGTACCCATTTTAACACCTGGGTGGAGAGTGGCAAATGTAGATCAATGTCTTACCAAAGGACATTAGTGCCGCGGACCTTGTGATCCACAGTCCGGTGACATATCCACTCGACCACAACACCTCTACATAAGAGTCTAAGAAGAGATTATTATCTTGATAGCTTCCCGCTATATGGAATGAACAGACTGCTCCGTGGTAGCTCAGTACAGAACGCACAAACAAGGAGAAAGTTGTGAAGACAATAAGTTACTACTTATGTAACCTGACAAGAAGAAGAAAAAAATAAGTGTTGTTATCTTTGTGGCAGCTTACATTTAAAGGGCAATCAAACCCTTGTAATAAGTTCATTTGAATGAAAGCTGAACAATCAGAGAAACAGAATGGCGAAAGTTTGAAATAGATTGGACCAACGATGAGAAAGTTAAGTTTGAAGTATGAGATCACTCAAGCTATACAAATCTGAAATTGGCAATATGTCAGTGGATTGTGACGTAGTGAGGGATAACCTCTCGTTCGCTGGTGAAAAAATGTCACAAATTTCTGTTTTTCTTCAAAGCGCTTTCACCCTTTCCCAAAATATATTATGGAGAGTATATATGATTACAGGTCCTCTACAAAGAAACAACCATCCCGAGTCATACATCATTGAAGAAAAAAGAAAGACATTTTAGTCATTTTGTATGTGGGAACAAATGGGAAAGTTTTCCGCCATTATATCAAAGAGACATTACCGGTTGAGTCATTTTAAAGTGCCCATACCAATAGTGATTGTAACTTTCAAAAATTCATAACTTTCTCATTTTTTGACATCATTTATGTCTCAAGTTTTTCAATTCGATATTGTGATGTGATATTTGATTGTATTAATAATAGTCTTGTTTTTGTTTTGGTCAGCATCCTCCTCCCAGTGCGCCCCACCCTGACAACATTCCAGCTCAGCTTGGTATCCAGCACGGGGAACCCCCCTTTCACATGATGGATCCACAACAACAACCACAACAACAGCAACCACAGCAACTCATGGCGTACTATGAGGGGGAACCAGTCACCACCCGTGCACACTTCCATCTACCCCCTATGCTGGCCCCTCCTCCCCCACCCTTAGATCACGCCAACTCAGGTCAGTCAGTGTCTATGCCCTGGAGCTAATCACAGCTCCTATGATGTATGTGCATAATAATTTGGGGCTATTTGATGATTTTGGCACAGGGGCAGGGGCAGGGGGGAGAAGTAGCAGATTTGGATTGACCAGTGTTTTGCAGTTGACATTGTCAGGGGTTTTGATAGGCTACCTTTCTTTTCAAGAAATATTGTTGAGAGACGATATGTTGCTTTTGCATCCTGTAAGAGGGGCATTCAAACTTTTTGGACATGATATTTCCTTGGATTTGTAGAATATCTTGACTATATTTCAGTGTGGGTGGGTACAATGCTCTCCGCTGAATGTGACAGCAGTAATGATTGCAGAGAAAGATTATGGATGGAAGAAAGATGGAAGAAAAATTATTTTAGCACAGATTAAAATTAGTTTCAAAAGGATTGATGATTGACAGGGATGCCAGTTTTCAGGCAAAAGCTCGAATTCATGCCCTAGCGATTATTTTCAGGCCATAGTTTAGGTCTTTTTGTGTTCAAAATAGCTCATTCTATGTGATTTTCAGGCCCTCTGATCAATTCTAACTGGCATCCCTGAATGAACTTATCATCTATTTTTCTGCCTTTTCACTGAAAATCAGGTGCCCCCGTTCAGCTGAGCCACCCGATCGGACAGCTCCCCCCTCCAGGCTTCCTACCAGGGGTCGGGGAGCCAGGACCCCTACCAGGCCAAGTATTACCCCATCACCACCCTGCCTTATCTATACATGATAGCGCTCATCCTCTTCCACCTGCCTCTATGCTGGGACCCCCTCTCATAAGCCAGGAATTAACCATTCCACATGCTTCGGATGAAAGGTAGGTAATGCACACATTGGGATATCTCACTTGCAACTTACTTGATCCATGATTATTCAGTCTTTAGACTGTTGTTCCTATCCATGGTTTCGTCTGGTTGGGGTTGTCATCATATTTATCTGGGGCATCTTTCCACCATTTCTCAAGCCCAGATTTGAAACGATTGATAGTGGAACTCTCCACAAGATCGCCTGGAAGACCATTCCACACATTGATTATTCTCTGGCTGAATGAGGTTTTCCTCAGTGTCTTCCGGCATTTTAGCTTGTAAAGCTTAAGTGAGTGACCACATGTGCGACTGCACTTTGTTTTGCTAATAGAAATTTAATTTCAATGGAACAATATTTTGCATTCGGTGAAAGATGAGATGCTCCATTCAACTCGGCTGCGCCTCGTTGAATATAGCGTCTCTTATCTTTCACCTCGTGCAAAATCTTGTACCATTGCACTCATGGCCATTCACTATTTGTATACCATTGAAACACCATTCACCATACAGACACCACCATTGAAACACCATTCACCATACAGACGCCACCATTGAAACACCATTCGCAATACAGACGCCACCATTAAAACACCATTCACCATACAGACGCCACCATTAAAACACCATTCACCATACAGACTCCACCATTGGCACACCATTGAATACCATTTACCATTGACGCTACCATTCAAACACAATTCATTTACCATTAGGTTTTTTTGTAAGGGAAGAATTGCCTGAATTCTGTAGCCTTCCAGTGTAAAAGCTCATCAAGTCCCCGTGGTTTTCTTGCAAAGAGCTTCGGTATGTGTGTCCGCAATGCCACCAAGTTCTGTGAAATAAGTGCTACTCTGCTGGCCTGCAGGGGCTTAAACACCCTGGATTTCTTCCGATTCTGCGTCTCCTAAATACCCCGTCCATATGTCCAATAATTTCTTCATCACCCCAAGACACAGCAGGTGCATATAGTCACGAGGAAAGGCGGATATCGTATTGATTGGGACGTCACAAAAGATTGAGACTTCGTTGTGGTGTTCTTTGTTTTCTTGGTTCCTAAAAGATTCATCAGAACGCAATGGCAATTCAGTGTATAGGCCATTTTCGTAATGTAACCAAATTTCATGCATAAGTCTTTGTGAAGTGCCTCATTACAAATTATTTCATTTTCATGCCACATGTGTGTAATCTCATATACCCATTTCTGTGTGCAGTGCATGTCATTTGCAGCCAGACTAAGTAAACTTCTTTTCATTACGATCAGTCATTGCCAAACCTAACAATATACATCAATTCTTCATCATAAACCTTTCTAATTCATTCCTGACAGTTTCTTTTACAATATCATGGCATGACCAGTTCTCAACTTGTATCTTTCAATGATGTGAGATTTACTAAGCACTGTAGTGCACTTGGGATTATATTGTCGGACTGGCCCTCAGCAGACATTATAATACCAAGTGCACTCAAGTGCATCCCTTATGTATCCAAAAGAAATTTTAGAACAGTTTTATGTATTTTCTAGGGATTTTCCTTTTTAAACTTTGCTCAACAGGTGAGGACAAACATTGCTGATAAAATTCATAATTTTTGAAGACACCACATCAATACAATCATGTAATTTTAAAAGAGGGTCCACATTAGTGGGCTGTTTCTTTATTGCGTAGTGCTGCCATTCTGATGTTTGTCTCCTGTTCATGTTTCTTTTTAAAATCTGAATTTGATATCATTATACGATTAGCCGGTTGCACGCTAAGCATGTTTTTCTCTTTTTTTCCCCCAGCAATGTTGGGATGACTTTATAAAGAGGTTTCTACGATATGGTTATGCATGTATTTAAACTTCAAATGAACATTATACTTCTGACACTATATAAGTAGCCTTTATAAACAGCAGTTTTCAGTATGTACACAAGCAATTACCGAGTCAGAGTCCTTTTCAGGACTCCTCAATCCTCTCTCTCTCTCTCTCTCTCACATGGTGCACCCGCAAGCCTACTGTATATCTACATCACCATGCAAGCCTACACTTACAAGCAGCAGCTAAGCAAATTAATATTTTTCTGTTTCTATTTGACCACTGTAGTGCAATCGAGCCCCAGCCATTCCCCATCGTCCCACCCCCTCCAGACATTCAGCCAGTCATAGACAAGCTGGCCAAGTATGTGGCCAAGAACGGAGATGAGTTTGAGGCCAGTGTCCGGGCTAAGTGCGACCCTCGCTTTGAGTTCCTTGTGCCATGGCACAGCTACAACGCTTACTACCTCGCTAAGAAGAAAATGTTTATCCAGGAATTCAATCAGGGTGTAGAGAGCGGCAGTGGAGAGCAGAAGAATGCAACCGATAAATCTAAGAAAGGTAACACAAGCTTGGCTTGTTTTCATTTGCTCTTGAAATTATTTCTTAAGACTTTAGAGTGACATAAGAAACAGAGAAGAGGAAGGCTGGAAAAATCTTCAGAAATTCTTAACAAAAACTCAATAAATTCAAGTTCTGTCATCCTGCCAAATCTTTTTAATTTCACTATTTTTAGCGAGTGTGGTACTTAACTTTGCAATTGTTATCATTTGAAATTTCTTGTTGCCTTTCCATTGTCCTTTTTAGCATGCTTCAACATGTATGTCCCACATGTTCTTGTAATGCCTATGCATTCCAAAATCATGACCTATTTCTGGAGTTATATGTCTTTATTGCAAGTGCAGCAAAGGCTGCCCTGCAACAACTAAGTCAGATTAGTTAGATCAGTCAGAGAAAGACACTGGTTTGGGAAGGCATAAGCTCCCAAAGATAGTACATTTGATGGAGGAAATACAAAGGGCGATCCAACGCTTGTACTATTTAAAGTAGGAAAATCAGAAAAACTGAATGGCGAAAGTTTGAAATAAATCAAAATAAATGAAATATGAGATCACTAAGTCCATGCAAATCTTGAATTGGCAGTTTGGTCTGTGGGTTGTGTTGTAGTCGCTGGTTACTCTCCCAATTGTCTTGTACAAAATATCTTTAATTTTGGTTTTTCTCCCAAGTGCCTTCTCCCTTGGAGCACTACAGAGAAAAGACCCACCTGAGTCATACAGGTTTGAAAAATTGAAATTTTAGACACTTTGTGTGTTGGTACAAATGGGAAAGTTGTCCTCCTCTACATCTCAGAGACATTACCAATTCAGCCATTTTGAAGAGCCTATACATGTAGTGGTTACAACTTTAAAAAAATCATAACTTTCTCATGTTTTGTCCGATTCAATTCAGACTTTCACCAGTCTACTTTTCTGATTTTTCTAAGAGTTTCTTCCTTGAAATGCTAGAGCGCCGTAAAGGCAGCCGTGCTAAAGCCAGCCGTGCTAAAGCCAGGGTTAATAATCTCCCTCTACACCTCAGAATAGTTTACTAGATCGATGGCGCATAATAAATGCTGTAGTATTATTACTATCAAGGTTGGATTTCCCTTCAAGCTCATCCCTATATTGTATAGTGGTGTAATTGTAGGGCATAAGCAATTTTCAGATGAACCTTGCTAATCGATTGATAAGTTTCTCTTGTAAGGTTTCTCTCTGTTGAAATCAAACCATACAGTGCCTGGAATGTTATATGTGCATGGTTAAAAGAAAAGAACATATGAAATGTTTTGTTCACAGATGAAGAATATTTTTTTGGTACTCTTATAATGAATAATTTTTTTAAGTTATTATTTTTGCAAAATATTTTATATTCAATGCAAAACGTTATTCCACTATTTCCTTCTTTTCAACGAGCTCTCAAACATTTTGAAAATATGGAACGTATAATTGCTTTCAAGAAAAATTGTCTCGATCTTCATAATAAGAAATGGCAGATATTTTGTTAACTATTTTTTTAATTGCTGATGAGTTAACTATTACACTATATTTTTATTATACATATTCTATGTCTATACGAACATGTTATTATTACTATTATTATTATCATGTACTGTAATTATTATGAATGAGATTTGTTTTCAATAAATATTTTGGAAAAAAAAAAAATACAGTGCCTGTGAGGTTTCCTATCAAACCAAAGAAAGCTGAAGAGCGAACGCTAGAAAGAAAGAGCGCCCTCCCTGTCGAGAGCAGCAGCAGTGACTCTGATGGAGACCAGGACGACCCCAATCAAACTACCTCAGCAACCAATCCTCAAGGCCAAGGCCAAGGCCGCAAGCTCTCAATGCACGATGTACAGTACAAAGACATGATGGACTATGATGATAATAGCGAGCAACAGTACAGTGGGATGCAGTATGGTCCTCAGGGAGCGGGGAGTCAGTACGCCGTCGCCGGGGAAGGGGATGCTCTGTATCCTAATCAGGAGTATGAACAAGATGAAGCTGATGATAGAGGGATGGCCGAATATGGCAGGGAGCATCAGAGAACTGGGGGTGAGTAATTTAAAGATGAAGTTGAGTTCTGGTCATGCGATTGCATTGTGAAAGAAACGTTGTGGAATCGACCAGTAAGGTTGATCATCTAGAACATAAGATTTTGTGTGTATTGCAAGGTTCTGGAATCATCAAAATGATAAGAAATTTGGCCAAGTCTTGGTAAAGTTACAAACACTGTACACAGAAAGATGTATATGGGACTACACGAACATGTGGCGTAAAAATCAGACCCTGGATTTTTACGATGTTACATGACATATTTAGAATATGAAGGCATTTGAAGAGCCATGCTTTTCAGGGAACATGTCTTATCTGATATTCTTCCACACTTGCATGATAAGAATGATAACGCTCACAAATTATTTTTCACCGCTTCCCAGAACTCAACCTTCTCTTTAATTCTCTTTCTGTTGCTTTATGAATCAGGCATATTTTGATTACATGTTATATAAGATACACCATAAATTGATCCCAAAAAAGTGCTTACTGCAGATTTCTTGGCATTATACTCAATGTATGTGGGATAAGGTGTTCTGATGGGTGAAGTTTCTATAGCAGAGCAATTTGAAGACTCTCTTTAGCTAAGGGAGAAAAAAAATTATCAAACAGGTTCAGCACAAATCTGTGCAAATGTGTGGAAAATTTGTGTGTTAATGGGGAAATCCACACTGATATTAAGATGGTTTTAATAGAAGCAGAAATATGAGAGGAATAGGTTTCAGCAAATTCCAATTTGAAATAACAAAGTTATGAACTTTTAAAGTTGGGATTAATCTAACACAAATTGGCAAATCTATGATGTATATTGCGAGGTTCCCTCCCATTTGCTCTGTACAAAGAAAGAAAGAAAAAAAAATCAAAAATCAAAAATCAAAAAAAAAAAAAAAAAAAATCTATTTTCCCTAAAAAAAACAAATCTTACTTGTACCCTAAATATTATTGCAATTATGTTCCCATATAAACCCTATGTGAACAAATCTATTCCCTCATCAATATCTAAGAAAATGAAACTTCATGAAATTTCTGTACAGAGCAAATTTGTGTTTCACTGATGGCAACTTGATAGTGAGAATTTTGCAACCCCCTTCCAACCCTGCCTGATTCTCTCAGACAGTAAGCAAATAATTACCGTTGATGAAGGTGAGGGACAAAACTATCACTTCCGAGGCCATCTGGATGTAGCTATAAGGTGTACATTCAGATCGCCAAGGATGTGATAGTTTGCCATCGCCTGAAACCAAAAGGTGATTATTTGCTTTATATTCCACATCAGAAACATTTCACTTCTTCCGTCATTCAAGAGCAACAAGTCATCAATTAACAGTTAGCAAACGGTGTACGATACGTACAGTGCATGCATTAGTTACATACGTACGTATACGCAATGTATACAACCTTCAGTGAGATAGTAATTCTATCTACACAGTGCAACAAACTTTTCTTCTCCCATCAATGATGGGCAAACTTTCTTTCATCACATGATTTACTTTTGACCAATCGTAGCGCAAGATTCTTAGTATGTGGAATATAATTCTTAACACCTATTCTTTGTTGATTTGAACAGGTAATCACCAGCGATTGGAAGACAGACTTGCCATGGCAGCTAGGAAGAAACTTGCCAGTGCTTCACAGGAGAGAAGTGTGCAGGTCGAGAGACGGAAAAAGCTAGCTCTCTTCCTCAGTCAAGTCAAGGATAGACCACAGGCTGCTGCTGCTGCTGCTCAGGAGGGGGGCATGTCAGGTAAAGATTATGCTGGTGGTGATGATAATGATGGTAATGATAATAGCCATAATGGCGATGATGGTGACGATGAGGAAGAGGAAGAAGTTGAAGTTGAAGTTTGCGGGATTGATGGTCGTTATGATCATGGTAAATTGAATGGATATTCATGCTGACATTATTGTCCTCAGATATGGTTCTATCAGCAGTGATTTTTGACAATATTCTCAGTAAAGTGAATAATGTGATCATAGCAAAGCATTAGTTGGTAATTTGTGTAATAGTCTAGACATATGACTTGTAACTGTGTAATAGTACATAATCCAGGTAAAGGACAAGCCTTAAATTTCAATATTTTTAGGGCAAGGCCACTTTACTGTAGGGCACATTCCTATATTACAGCACAAATAGGAAGAATTGGAAAGGGCACAAAAAATCTCCAAGGCCAGTAAGAGGGGCATTGAGGCCAAGCAAAGGGGCATCCATGGCCATGGCCTTGGTGGCCGTGGATTAATTCAAGCCCTGAAAGGACATCTCCAAAGTATCAGGTTTTTCATAAATAAAAATGATATGCCGGTACAAGTATATTTGATGAATGATGCTGATTTGTGCACTACCTTTCAGATCCAGAAAGGAGCTACAGGGAGGATTCAGAACGAAGCCACTTGCCCAGCAGACGGAGGTCACCCGTGAGGTCAAATCGTAGAGAGAGAACAGCAAGCCCGCCCTATACTGAGAGTAGAAGCAGTCGGAAAGCCCCCTCTGTGCCCAAATCTTATCAGACAGCTGTCAACAGAGAGCAAATGGAAAGGTGAGAGATCATTCATTTCAAGTATGAAAAGGATAGTTTCAAGAGCAATTCATAATATTGGGATTGTATGATAGTGATGTCAAGTTTTGCAGGTATTTCTCCCCATTGGAGTAAACTCCCTCCCCAAATGCGAAATCTCTACGAGAGAGAAGTCTGTGGTGTGTGTTAAGTGGTTTGTTCATGTATAGTTCCCTGTTCAAACTATTCAGATGATTTTGAGGTCATATTAGTAGTAGAAAATAATATGATGTATTTGTAGCATAGTGGTTGAATTACTCAGTAGATGGAAAAGTGGTCCTTGGACTGTGAGGTTTGAGGTCAATATAGTGATCTTAGTCACTATTCCTCATTTCAAAAAGTTTTCAAATAAGACATTCATGTAGAGGTGTCGTCTATAGAGGCGTCAATGTCTAGTGGATAATAGGGACTTTTAGATTTGCACGACGAGAACGTGGACTGCGATGTGTGACATCCTTTTAAGGCAATGTGACCTTTTAAGGCACTGGCAGTGACGTCACATTGCCTTAAAAGGGTGTCACGCGTTCTCGCCGTGCAAATCTAAAAGTCCCTAATGTCGCTGGACTGTGGATCAGGTGGTTCACGGTTCGAGTCCCGCCGCTGCACTAATTAATTAATCTACATTAATCTACATTTGCTACTCTCCACACGGGTGTAGTCAATGGTTACCTGGTAGGAATTCATACATTGCACGCTTTCAATGCTTAGGGCAGCTGGACTGAAGCCAGGCTAAAGTCAGGGTAATGAAAGCATTTTTTAAGCGCTTTGAGCATCCTATGGGATGGAGTCCATTATAAATGTAGCTATTATTAATTATTATTACAATATGAAGCTGAAGATTTCTTGGTTGCTTATCAATGAACTATACATGCTTTCTTAGCAGTCAGGTGTATCAAATGCCAACATTTAACATGGTTATCATGATATTCATGTAGATCACAAAATCATGAACTCGTCACCTTTTACTTTGCAGGGAGAGGAGAAGAAAGCGTCATTCCAAGTCTCGGTCTCCCTCCCCCAGGAAGATGAAGAGAAAGTCCCCTCCCCCACTCGGTGTGGGCACTTCAGCAGCAGTAACTGGCAGGTCCAGGTAAGTGGGAGGGTGTTGGTATGATGTATTACTCAAACTGATTTCATGCTCATTACTAATAAGATTGTTTTCAGATAAGGGTTTATGAAATAAACATCGTAATGTCATATCATTATTGATAAAAACATGATTTTTCATGGTAGCCATATCAAGTTTGATTCCTTACACCCAAATTGTATGAATAAAATAGTTTTCAATGATTATACATGAGATGTACATTTATTAGATGAAATACATAAATTAACCAGATGAAAAGCATTATATTCAATTTGTGAAGCTCTTTTTACCATGATTTATACATGATAAAAATAGAACATCCCTCCCATTGTGACTCATTTCCTGCATGTAGAGGTTTGGTAGTCAGGTGTTTTAAACTTGAGATGCAGAGGTGAGGGGTTCAAGCCCCAGCATAACACTGACTAGTGGCCTTTGAAAAGACAATGATCTACATTTGCTAGTCACCACCCAGGTGCTAAAGGGTGGTAAAGGTGTGGTTAGATTGGCAGGTGTGCATTTGTAAAGTGGTGCCTGGAATACTCCCTTAGGGAGTGGAGCATGTGCACTATCATATGTTGATGAAGAAGTGTATCCAATGACAGGGTAATAATATTAATAATAATGTGAAGCACTTAGAATCTTACTATTAACCGTTATACAAATGAGTAGTAATATGTAATATATTATACAAATATACAATGACACTCGAGGATCTTCGAGGAAAACGCATCGTTCACTTTTCCCTAGGGAAAAAAGGGACTATGCGTGATGTCACAATAAAAAAACGCATAGTTCACTTTTTCCATAGGGAAAAAAGGGACTATGCGTCTTCAATAAAAAATGAACTATTCCGATCTAGTCGGCAGGAAACGTCTTTTATAGTAAAACTATTTGTTTTCTTGTTGTGTACACTTCTAATGCAACAATCTTACGATAAGGGATATAATAATATGTAACATGATTAACATTGCCTCACAAAAGGAGCGCTGTTTGTTTAATTTGTAATGTTGCATTGTTGTTATCTTGTAGTCCTACATCATCTCCCACATTGGAGCCATTCCAAGACAGAGAGGCATCGGTATCTTCACCGGGCAGTGATTCAAGTTCAAAGATGGGCAGGTAAGAACATTCTCTCTCACATAGTCTATTTATACCACGAATAACATTGCCTCATAAGAATAGCCATACAGTCAAACATAGAGGTGTCGTGGTCGAGTAGATATGTCACCTCACTGTGGATCACAAGGTCGGCGGTTCAAGTCCCGCCGTGACATTGATCTACATTTGCCACTCTCCACCCAGGTGTTAAATGGGTACCCGATAGGATGCGAAAGCTAATGTGGTTAGATTAGCAAGTGTGTGCTTGTAAACATGGCGCCTGGGTGGAATGCTCCACAGGGAGTGGAGAATGTGCATACATTGTGTGTGGGTAAGCCTGAATCCGATGACTGGGGTAATAATGTGTATCTGTAAAGCGCTTTGAGAGGGCCTGCTGTCCTGAAAAGCGCTATATAAGAACAAACTATAATTTCAATTAAAACGCCTTACCCAAAATTGTTTTAATTAACCCAGGGAAAGAACTTTATACATAGTAAAACAAACAAAAAGAATACATTTTGTCAAAGTGTCATTGAAATCACAATCTTAGCTGTTGTATTCTTTTGGGCCACCAATATAAAAGCTTCTCTCTAAAAATTGATCTTGTTATTATTCTGTACCTTTGTTTTGTTTTCAGTCAACTGAACACCCAACTAAGTGGATCAGAAACCAAAGCAGATACTAAAGGAGGTGCTAGTGTGAGTATTGTATTGTTTTGTATTTATTTTCTGTCAACTAAAAAACATCAACAAATATACATTTACAATCATAATGACACACTTACAAAAATGAAGACGGAGGGATGGCCCTACTCAGCATTATTAGCATAACAATGTTGTTTTACAGAGGGGTCCCTATAGACATAGACATGTAAATAAATAGTACAGGTGTAATGAAAACTTACAACAAAAATAAGAACTTACAATAATGACGAGCGAATTGGAGTAAAGCAAGAAAAAGGAGAGAAATATTTACGATATAAACAAGAGAAAAAGTTAAACAAGTAAATAAAAAAAATAAAAAAAATAGCTCACATAATAATAAGATACCTAAACAGCTATAAGAAGTCTGGAATGATATTGTTTAAATACTTTGTGAATGTGTTAACAGTTTGAAGTAATTTTGTGGTATAAGGAAGAGCATTATATTGAATTGAGCATCTATATTGAGTAGTTCATCGACAGTATTCAGTTCTAGGCTTAGGGATAACAAAGTTACCGGAATTGCGGAGGGAATAGATATGAGAAGGGGGTCAAAACATTTAATTCATACTAGAAGATAACATATTATGGACTGATTTAATACAGACAAATACATAAACATTTTTCTTACGCCTGGATTCGAGAGATGACCATTTTAAAAGTGAATGAATATATGCATTAGAGATGTGTTCATAGGTATTAACTTTCATTATTATTCTGCCCGCGCGATTTTGGAGAGTAATATAATCGCTTTATAGATCAAGTTCAAATTCATCTCATTAACAAAGTAACAAAGTCTAGCCAAATATTTTACTAGGTTCCCAACCCTCTTACAAAATTTGTCAATATGGACATCCAACTTAGTCTGCTGTCGATAATAAATCCAAGATAATTAACACTGTCAGACTGTTGTATTACAATATGATTAATATAGTTATTTAATTTATTACATTTACTTAGCATATGTCTCGCGTCTATGAGTAAAGATACAGTTTTATCCAAATTCAGTGTTAACTTATTATTGCACATCCATTTATAAATATATGACAAGTCATGATTTAGTTTATTTTGAACACTTTCCACATCAAAATCTGAAAACTAAAGAACAGTATCGTCTGCGTAAAGTTGAATTGAACAATAATGTGTATACTGAGTCAAATCATTGACGAAAATAATGAAAAGCAAAGGCCCCAAAATGAAACCCTGCAGTACACCAAATAAATGGGCAAATGAGTTGAAAGAGTTGAACCAAAATAAATGGAAATAAACCTGGTATGTAAATAATCATTAAACCATGGCAAACATTCTTCAGATATACCAATATTGCGTAGCTTTTTTTGAGGAGCAAGTCAGGATCAACGCAATCGAACGCTTTTTTAAGATCAATAAACACTGCTCCTGTATATTATCCCTGATCAACAGCATTCATCCATCTATCTGTAATTCTAACCAAAGACGTTGATGATGAGTGTTTACTCCTAAACCCAAATTGTTCTACTGATAAAAGTTTATTTTTTTCTAAAAATGATACTAATTGCCGCTGAACAAATCTTTCTAGCAATTTTGATACCGTAGGTAATATTGAAATAGGACAAAAGATATTTGGGGAATTTTGGTTGCCAGATTCATGAATAGGAATGATTTTTGACCTTTTGAAAGCTGTATGAATTACAAAGCTGTATTGATGACAAGAATTGTATCCATCAAGGTGTTGAATGACAGTTAATCACTTCGAATTAGTCCCTCTAACATTTTCAGTCGAAAGCTTGGCTTATACTTTTGCATTTAAAGGTACAGACCAGTATTGGAAACGCCCCAATTTTAAAAAATGAAATGGAAGCTCTTATTACCAATCATGTGAAAGAATATGTTTTGAATAATACATGATAAAAAAATTGCCGGGAAACCGCCTACTAATTGATATATTTGATAAATTAGTTTATCTATTGGTATGTGAGAAATAAAAACGCACGTGTCGCGAACGTGTGCGTTGTCCCATATACATCTTTCTGTGTACAGTGCTTGTAACTTTATGAAGACTGGGCCAAATTTCTTATCATTTTGATGATTCCAGAACCTTGCAGTACATCTATGCTAGATGATCAATCTTTTCTGATTGATTTCACAACGTTTCTTTCACAATGCAGTCGCATGACCATAACTGGTCTTTATCTTTCATGACTCTTAATGACTATTTTTCTTGCAGGATTTGCGAGCCAAGATACGTGCAATGCTGGCAGCGACCATGAATATGAACAAAGAAGACATTGGATGATAGTGGTTCAGTCAGCAAAGAAACATTTGTGGAAAGAGCTGCAAATGGAACTAATGTTGGAATGAATATGGAGTAAGAAATCTCTTTGAACGCTAGGATGCAGAAGACAGTGTGAAAGGAGTCCATTTTTCATTTCCATAGGATGACTGAGGCAGTGCTTGCCCTTGATAATCCTATGGATCATAAACCAAGCCGAAATATCAAGCCCTTCAGTGTAATAGAAAGAGGAAATGACTGTGTGAGTTGTGCTATCTGAATGCTACGAGGAGAGACACCAAAGGATGGCTCCAATACTGAGATGTAATATTTAAACTATTGAGGACTCTTTTGGTTAAACTCTCCTATTTATTCACATTGTTTTATCTTTCTTTCAAAGATCTTCCTTCTCTTTAACTTTTATTTAAAAAAATTAAAAACAACAAAGAGAAAAGAAAAAACTCAGGGACTTTCTTTGATTATTTTCAGTGTGTGAATAAAAAACAAACAAAAAAGTAAGAAAAGAAAAAAAATGTAGGAACATCCCTTCTTAACTGTGTGTGTGGATGGACGTGTGTTAATTCCTGATGTGAAACAGGGTTGTTCTGACATAGTTTGAAACATCCTGATGTGTTCCGCGAGATTGTTTCAATGTTACTATTATTACTTATTGAAGAAAAGGAAGATCTGTGAAAGCTTTCGATTGAAGAAATATCTTCAAGCTTTTAACCCTTTCACCGCTGCCATTAACATTTTTTTTTGATGCAATGGAGGCCCATTGAGATGTGTGGTATAAGAAAAAGTTGTTGTATTGAGTAAGTTAAGGAGTGCATGTTTGTTTGGACAAATCTGCATTGGATATGTTATTTTCAGTGTATATCTTTGATAGTCAAATGCCATGATAACATTCATGTATTTCTCCATATTTGTGCTTCTAGAAGTAGTTATTGTAAGATAGTCTGTATTTGAAATTCTGCAGGTATTGTACAAAAGAAAATACTTTCTTGATTGAAATCTACTCGTAATGTCAGGGAATGTGCATGTCAGCCATTTTTTTCTTCATTCTTTTTGTGAGGTACGTGTACTTACCACATTCCTGAGATTGAATTGAAGACATCATTTCCGTTGGCAAATATTATGATATATTCATCTGTACCCAATTATACATTACTAATACAAACGTGAAAGTACCAGAAATGTGATGCTTACAATTTTGAAAAGCCATTTTGAAATATTTATTTTTGAAGCATATTTAAGATTGTTAAATTATTTAATCAAGCTTGATAGCAATATGAAATCCATCTCGTCACGAACTGAAAATACTAGTAATAAGGCCGGGGGTTTCATGAGTAAGAAATATTGTTCAAGGAACATTGAAGTAATTAGTAAATGTATTTTCTTGCTTGACTGAGTGTTGGGTACATTGTGAACAGAAAACAAATATGCATTTGATTGAATAAGAACTGAAAATATATATGCATTTCATTGAATGTTGGCATAATCGTCATTTATGTGAAAATAATGTACCATGTATTTGTGTAAATGAACATGTCATTCGAAGGAGTTTGAAACAAAAATCATTAAAGTGTGTCTAAGATCATCTAATTTTCAGATTGTATATATGTGTGTATATAATGATTTCAAAGAAAAAAAAAATTGAAATAGATCGGAATCAAAGAAATTTGATTCTTGCATGTAATACATCTGCAGGAGTTGTTGGTGATACATGGAAAAGGAACATGAATAAAACTTTCTTTGTTGTTTGTCAAATAATCCATGTACCATGACAAAAGACAAGAAATGTTTGTTATTTGAAGACAATCCACTGAATACTCTTTCTTTTATTTTAAAATGTATGCTGCTGTTATGTTATATCCATACAGGGTTAATCCAAGCTGAAGAATATTGTGGGGTTTTCCCCTTTTTTAAAAAGACAATATTGAATGGGTAATACTAACCTGCTGATGTGATCAGTAACTCCCCACATTATTGTTCAGTGCGAGGGAAGAGTTTGCCAGGATTTACCATACTACCATTACTGCTTTTTCTTTTGTATGCATAGACATGAAGTATTTTGTGCATACCTATGTGTTTTCCTCATAGCCCATGTTATTTCATGTGCTTTTTGCTTTATATGTTGTGTATTCTGCCAATAAGTTTTTACAAGCCAAGCAAAGAAACAGTATACTCAAGTGTATGTAGTTTTTTGTTATTATTTTTTTGTTCTGTTATTTATATATTCATTTGTTATTTCTTTTTTAATTGTTAAATTTATTCTTTCTTTTTTTCTCCGGGGGAGGCGGATCTTATTTGAATTCACCAACATCTGTTCCTGGAAAATTTACTTCAAGCTTTATATTGCCAAAGATAAAGGGTTAAGCCTTTGGGATTTGTTTAACCATAGTGTCATGTTTAGGTTTGAAGACTTTGTGAGTGTGAATAGTTGACCATAGAGCAACTATTGCTGAAGCATGTCTTGTATAATAAGTCATACAAATTCGTCATGTGGCAGGGTTTGAATGACATTAACCCCCAGGCCGGTTTGGTATATGGCATTCCTGTTCTACTTCTTGAATTTATTTCTTTGATGTTCTGTAAGGGCTTTTCAAAGATTTATAAACTTGATTGATTGTTCCCCACATATATATGTACACTACCTAACCTTCAGAATGTCTTTCTTTAATGCATTCCGATGGTTCCTAACAATTTAACCGATAGAGATGGGTTACAATAACGGCAGTATTTTCATACATATTCTGCAGCACAGGCTACAAGCATGCTGGAAAAATCCCAAGTCTTTCACAAAGAGAAGTTTGAGTAAAAACATCCCAAGACGTACATGTAATAATACTACCGCACTTGAAAAAAATTGGTGTTGAGCTCTGTAAAAATATAACGTGAGAACATTTGGCTGTTGAGAGTCAGAAGGATGGCGTTTAAAAATATGACTCGACACCCTTCTGTCTCTTAGTAGACAATAGAGGGCAGTCTCATATCTTACACTACAGCTTTGCTAGTGCAACTGTTGGTTATTATTTTGTTGTATTGTGTGTTATATTAATGATTTTGCGATAGGATTTTCATTAATTCCTGCTCAGATTTAATTTTTTCAAAAAAGTAGCAGTTTATTTTTATAGATCAACAATGATGGCAATGTAAATATTTGTATGATGCAATAACAGTTATCACGCAAATATTTTTATCAATAGTTTTGGTGGTTTCTATACATGTAGGTTTAAACAGCATCTTAGAAATTTTACATACCGGTAGATTGTTCCGTGTGCATTTTTTGGGGGCGAGTGTACAGTGTAATTATGTTGTCTCGATTTCAGAGTTAGTACGTGTACATGAATGCCAGTCACTTACCTTTAACAAAAGAAAGAGTATTCAGAATTTACATTGGCAAAATATTTTCATTGTCAATCCATACATCGATCATCTTTTTTTTTATGATAAAAAAAAACAAGCAAACTGAGTGCATATTTTGATTACTTACTCAAGATGTTTGTGGATGTAGCCTTCCAGCATTTATTGACAATATCTATATGCAAAGATGATTAAGAAGAGGAAAATAGACTGTCTTTGAAATACAAATGAACCTGATTTTTGCTTGCTTAATGTATTTGAGAGTTTATACGATGTATAAACTAATTGTGTGTTAGTATTCAGTTGAGAGGGAGCTACCTCTCGTGAAATATCAGCCTTTGCAGTGTAGTAGACTTGTAGGTACCAAAGAAGTTTTTTTTTTGTACAAAATAATTACAAATTGTTATTTGCCATTACAGAGATTCACATTTTAAGGAACATGTGTGATTTCCAAAGAAAGTGAATTTTATTTCACTTTGTTGTATTGCTAGTTTATGGCTTACTTGTGACACTACATATTTGTTATTGTTGACGTTTTGGTATGTTGTTCATAGAAGCTGGAGATGTGTAAATTGTACATTTATTTTATTGAATTGATCTTAATGCCCAACAAAAAGGTGATTTGTTGCACATCTATTTAGTTGTTTCTACTCTTTATGCCATTTCTATAAAATTAAGAAAAGGGGCCTACTCACCTGACACTTTGTAAATAGTCAATATGTAAAAAGTGAGAGAAAGATGAGAGAGAATAAACTGTTTTATCATTCTTTTCAAGATAATGCTGCAAGATAGTTTTGCTTTGTGTGTCCATTGTATATTTCTACATGTACTATAAAACCGAGTGAATATTAGAGGTGTGGGTTAACAATAGATCCAGGATGATGCAACTTGTGTTACTCTAGGTTAAGAAACACTGTTTTAAATCTTAGCAAAATTGGACTGAAGGGAAATTGATGACTCTGGAAATACTGCGCTATCAACACAATTCTTAAACAAACCATATTTTATTGCACAAGAAGCACAGAAGAAACATTCAAGATAGAAATCATTGTTTTTAACAACCCTGATAAACAACTATAAATATGAAGGAGAGAATAACCTATGAAATTGGGTTCGATATTAAAGACAATGAAATAATTATGCAGAGGATGGGAGTGAGATGGAACCCCCCCCCCCCCCCCCAAAAAAAAAAAAAAAAAAAAAAAAAATATATATATAAATAAATAAATAAATAAAAAAGTATATATAATAAATCAAAAACAAATGGAATAGATAATACATCCATGATGCTTATCCCCCTTCATATATATCCTTCAAATACTAGTATATGAAAGTATATGTTTTAAAACCTGCACAGATTATTTTGAATAAACAAAGACTTTAAATGTTTGCAGACTCCAATTTATACCAGTATTAGAGAAGAATATTCCACACCACATATATGTACCAACCTTAAGGGAATACATAGTAATTGAACATATATGAGGGCCATGTAACTTAAACATTTCTCTCTTACTTGAATCCCAAGTAATAATTCAAGATTCTGCAAATGATATATACAAGGTAAAACATCTTCAAAACTTTATTACACATATTTAGCCTTTTCTGAATACCAAATACTAGATTGCAACATGACCTGGAGAGTGCTGTTTGAATGAACATTTCTGCTTTGATCTTGGGCAGCTTAGCTTAGAGCTATATGTAATCTTGAGCTCTGGTAGACATCATATGTCGAGTGAACATGGCTATAATTCATTCTGGATTGATTATCCTGCAGTAGATTGATTCTTTTGAACCAGTAAAATAAAAACAACTTCACAAAAACTTGCTGAAAATCATCTTCAATAAAAACCACAACTCTCATTTGCACATAGTGACCCCTGTTCATAGTGACCCCTCTATGCTCATCACTCAACCCCTATACATTTTCTACCAAAATCCTTTGGCACATGTCATTTATTTATAATCTTGAACATTCAGTGTAAGTTTTTTAAAATTCTGTGAGAATTTATTTTCTATCATTACCAGAACTCGAGCTTATCTTTAACTCCAAAGCCTATGAATTATTTGCGTAATCACGACCTAAAAGTGTCATTATTTTTGTTCCATGAACATTGATGGAAGAAAGCACGTTTTAGCTGACATTGTGTTTGTACAAATAATCCAACCAAAATACCATGAGCCCTTTAAATAATGAATGCACTTGTACTTGACCTCATTTTGAATGAAGCTGCATCAAGTTTCAAAATCAATCTTCCAAACCATGTACTTTGCTTTTATTAAAGGGATAGTTGAGTTTTGTTGCAAAGAGCGCAACACAAGATAATTTTGTTGTGAGATAATGAAAAATTGAGTGTTAAATTTCAAAGAACATACAATTTAAATGACACTATCATCTTTGTTTTATCAATATCGGTTCAGAGACGGCTGAAATATCCATAAATATAATCATTTTATTAACTTTTGTGGGGCCCACAAATATCCAATAATTTTGAACCAGCCGTTGAAAAAACCCTGAGAAAGCGCCTTATACCTTTTATTCCAGCCAATGCCAATGCTGGCTTTTTGTTGGCTATGATACGCACAACCAGCCGGCCCATGTATTGTTATTAATTAATTGATTGATAACGGTCAACATAGTTTTTGAAAGTGGAGCTGAATTGGTATGGACATATTTAATCTTAATTTCAGCATTTTGGGATCCAAAATTACCTGCATAGTAATTTTAGGTCATAAAAGGGCACAAAAATCATAAATAAGAATAAGAGCAATAACCATGCACTTTGAAGGTATTTGTGGTCATAAAAAATAAATCAACTATTCCTTTAAGGCTATTAAGTGTTAACAGAAACAATATGTAGACTACTGATGAAAATGGTTTGCTCCATAATGTTGAGACACACAAAGTAAGGAAACAACGGTTATCCTAGTCTGAATGCCTCGAAGTACAGTAATATTTTTAGGAGTATAACATTCACTGGCATATAAATCTTGGGGTGCTGTGATGCAAAATTAAAGCTTTAGGTTTAGTAACAGAGTCATGAGAAACACAAAGAAACTTTCCTCACTTGCATCCTTTATAATTTCTTTTCATATCTGTTTAAATTTACTGAATGAAATTTAGAAACAAAAAAATTGTGACAGAATCAAATAAAGAAAATTAAATTTCTATAGCAAATCATGAAAAACTAATACTTTTACCTTAAAATTATGAAAATGTTTAATAATCCATTACAAAACATAAGTGAGTTACCTTTGGTTTAAAGTGATGTGTAGGGTCTATAACACAACAAAATTATATTTTAGATTTTTTCATCAAATACTTATAATTTCTATCCAATAACTGCCCTGAAAATGGTTGAATAATGTATACATCTAGATAATAGCACCTCTAATTTACACTTCAAATTATTTCTCCCAAAATTACACAATGTACATTGTAGCTATAGAGTCAAGGAGAAGGTTTCACAGTAAAAACTCTGCATGTTTGTACATAAACAATAAGCATGCTTAACGATGTACTGGCCTCTCAAAATATGTTTTGACCTTTATATGTACTAAAGTATATACCAGCTACTTTCATTATTATAGAAAATGATACCTTGTATGCCTTGAGTACAATATGTTTAATGATGTGTAAGAGGATTTATATGATAATTGTGACAAGGGCACTTTAAAGGACATGTCCCTTTTGCAGACTGAACCAAATTCACTAACCTTTGCCTGAGCCACATGTATTTTATGTAGGTCCTGTCTGTCAAATTTGAAAGTAAACAGTGATCTAGATTTCAAATGAAACATGGAAAACCATTTCATAGGCTTCCTGTCAGGCCCAGTTCTTGTATTTTTGCTTTGAATATGACATACCATGGACTATTAATTGTTTATCTTTTTTAGAATAGCTTTAAATCCAACTGTTTTGTTTTCAAATAATATTTGAGGTAAGGTTCACATGGATATTTTGGTCGTATAGTAACTGTGAATGAGATTACACCCATGCAGTAAAAGGGTTTTAAACCCGACATATTTGTTTATAGTCTGATGAAAAATCTCATCTCAGAAGCAAAATGAATGATATCTTCACAAAGACGTTCATTTTATAGGTTCTTCAAAACTGCATTTTCCAGACAATAGTCAAGTATTTGGGGCAACTCCAGACTTTCTCAAGCAAAAGGGACACACTGTCTTCAAGATAGCATACAAACACATACTAATAAATACAAATAAATGCACCTTGGTAGTACATGAAGATTTCTTGCGTCTGATCAGTGACTTGGTAGGTTTCTTTACAACGGAAATGCTGATAATTTTGGCTTTCAGCCGAGAAAGAAAGGAATAGAAAAAATATCAAACCGGTATTTGTTAATTTTCCCCAAGAGCTTAATCTCCCACTTGGAACACAATGTTATCGTTTATGTGAGTGAAAGGCATATACAGTCAATTTAGATTTTGTTCTGATATCAAAATGGGATTGCACAGAGCTATATGAGTACACAGCCAGTTATGGGCACAACTTAGTTCTCATTATGATGTGCTATGACAAATATCATATATCTCATTACCGTAGAAGATAGTTTATTTTGTTAAAAAGCATCCCACCACATAACTTTTCATAAATGGGTAATAGCTTGAAGAAAATACAAAAACCTTTCAGAAATACAGTATCCAACAAAAGTGAGTTCATCCCTCATAAAATAGTTTTTTTTTCCAATAGAAAATAAAAAATAAAAAGCAGCTTAATGTAATTTTAAACAAATGAGGCTTGTGCTTTTCAAAGAGGTTAGCAAGAAGTTACATATATGTATATGTAACTTTTTACTAACATCTTTGAAAAGCACAAGCCTTACAGAAACAGTCAGGTAGACATTGGATGACATGTGTGTTGGAACAAAATATCTATTCCAAAACAAAACTGTAGCCTTTAAAAGATATTGTTTAAATTTGAACAAATTTGCAAACACACAATTTTTTTGTTAAGGGTATATATACTCTCTTTTTGTGGATACGAACTGTACAGTGTATGTACTAGCTACAAATCTGATCAAGAAATGGTACTAAATGATGCACAGCACTAATCATCACATGATACGATGAAAGAATCGTCTGGCTTCATCTGCTTCCTGATACATCAGGCTTCCAAGAACAATGCTAGCAATACCAACAATGCTTAGGAGTAATGGACAGCACTGATCATCACATGATACGATGAAAGAATCGTCTCGCTACATCAGCTTCCTGATACATGAGGCTTCCAAGAACAATGCTAGCAATACCAACGATGCTGAGGAGTGAGACCTCATTCTGGAAGATGAGCAGGGAGAGGCCTACAGTCAATACAATGCTGATGTTACCTAATACCTAGATAAAGGTGGGAGAAATATGTATAGAGAGGGAGGGAAGGAGATAGAGATATGTATATATATATGTAGAGAGAGAGAGAGAGAGAGAGAGAGAAAGAGAGAGAGAGAGAGAGAGAGAGAGGGGGGGGGGTCATGAAGGAAACAGAAATATATATCAAATTAAAGTAACAATTTATATTATTCATTACTATATGAGAGAAAAGGAAAGAGGGGGAATATGAAGGAAAAAGAAAAAAATGTCAAAATTAAGTAACAATTCATATCATTTATTACTATATTAGTGAAAAATTAATAAATTATTAAAATCGAAACAGAGGAAGAGGACGAAAAAAGATATAATAGAAATAGAGAAAGAAAAAAGGAGAGAGAGGGATAGACTGGCGGACAGAATATAAAGATACAAACACACATCAAAAGTTAAGAGCATCTACATCTAAGTAAGAAGGTACAAATACACATAAACAGAATATACATGGAAAATAAAAATAAACATGATAATAATAATAATAATAATAATAATAATAATAATAATAGCCTAATAGTCCACTCCAAATTTTATTAAACCGAAACGGAAATTCTTTTTGCCCAATTGATCGTGAGCCCGGCAGCCACTGAGGAGAATCAAAGTAAAATACAAACTGTGAACATGCTACCTTTGAACATAACTTTAATCCAAAATTTATTCTGGCTAATCTGGCACAAAGTATGTTGTGAAGTTGAAGGAATTCCCTAGCAGACTTAGAGGAGTGAAGGGGGAGGGCAAAGCCAGTCTTCTTGAAACCAATGTGGTGCCTAGTTTACAACTCAAATAATGTGCCCCTCCTTCTTTATATTTTCAAACCAAAAGGCACCTGAAAAGTGTGATGTAAATTCATTTTCAGTTGCTAGCCTGCTTGCCACATAATTTTATGATTTGCACATCTGCTTTAAAAAAAATAATGAATCCCCCATACCTGTAGTGTAACGGGTGAAGTATAATAAGTGACTAGGAAGGTCATGATGTTATATCCCACAGCACATATACAGCTAAGAATAATGAGGGTCCACAGTTCAATACTCGTACTCAGCCGTGGGTCCCAGAGTGCACCTCCTTCAAAGAGGAGAGAAGCCACGCCTAGTTGGAGGAAGCTCGGAATGCATATATGGTAGAGGAGGCGGACCGAGTCAATTCGCTCATCCTTGAGTAACACACCTAGAATATGTGCCATGCAATAAGATTATTGTTAGTAAACAATATGCTTACCGGTACTCATATAATTATGATTTTGCAAATTAAATTGATATGGTTTAGGCACATTATCAAAACATACTTCATTACACTCATTAACATACTTAAAAAGTATAGTATATTCTTTATTATTTTCTTTCTTTTATGAAATGAAATTACGTTACATGTGTGTAAAGAATATCCAAAGTTAAAAGATCAGATATATATACGAAAACTGTATTTCATAAAATCAACCATATATTTCTTGGCCGTGATTGATTATGAACATTGTCTACTTGTAATGAATTTCGTGTAGTTACAATGTCATATATGGCTTTTGGGGGGAGGGGGTGAAAATGTGATAAACAATCTTAAAGAGTCAGCATTGTTTTATAAGTAAACAGGAATATGAAACTAAATGAAATACACAGTTGAATACCAAATTTTGGTGAAGATTCATGGTTTTAAAATCTACAAAAATTCTTTTGACGAGCAGAACATACCTTGAAGAACAGATCTACCAGCTCTTAATAACGTAGCAGTAAAGGCAGCAATGAATCCAAATACACTGAAATTAACTTCACCGATAGTACATAAAAGAGATCCAAAGCACAGAGGTAGCATGGACAAATATATAAAGTGATCAAACTCTCTTCCAAACAGTACTTTTGATATGATGACAGTGGCGAGAGGAGTCACTGCCATAATCATCTTCACGAACGACACGTATAAATGTTTTAAGGCGATATTTCCGCAAGCAATACTGACGGTTGATACCACGCTCAAAATGAAGATCTTTGGACTGAGATGAGGAGCTACTTTCAAACGGGCGTTTCCTTCCCCGTAAGCAGCCCCGAAAGGTGTGAAACGGATGACGACAAAACCGAAAATGGCCGTGGAGAGCATATGAAGTGCTGTGACGAAGAGTGGGTATGGGAAGCCATAACTCATGAAGAGCCATTTATTGATGTTTGTGAGGCAAATGTTTAGAGTTAACCAACCTGCCATAGAGAGGTACGTCCAGAGGTGAATGCGACCTGATAAGCTAACGATCATCTGCTCCATGGTGTGCAAATTTTCTTTCCAATTAATCTTCACCATGAAATAACACAATCGTGATCAGGAAACAATTAACTGGTTGGCAAATCCTGTATCACTGTTCAATTCTTCCTATGTGGAAGTAAGAGTAAAAAGAATAAAAATTGTGAAAGGAGCATGGGACATGATTTATGGAAATATGACTGTACCTATTCTGTATTAACTTAGCTAATCATAGTTTGTAGTTGCAATTAGGCCTACATGCTATATAAAGCTCATTTGAATAACAAAATTACAACTTTGTTTGAAATACAATTTAAGTAGGCCTATACCAGGATTTTGATCATCCAAAATATCTTTAATCTTTAATGTCCAATTATTTGGAAGGAATGATTATGTTTCATGAGGATATAGGGCTGATGAATTGGGGGGGGGGGGGGGCGGAGCAGGAAACTGGTTAGAACAATTGCTCCAGTCTCTGATATTGATGTTTGTTCCACTGACACTACGTCTGGCTGCACTGAAAGGTTAACAAATGTTAGTTTATCAAAGAATTACCCTTACCAGACGGTTAATTCTGTGTAGAAACTGCCCTAAAATAATTGTCAAGAATATTCATTGACCAATTCACACTTACATGTATGTGAAGCAGACAAACTTGAAAGCTAATATATTTTACCACTATCATCTAGAATCTATAACACTGATGCTTCTGACAGATCTGAAAGAATCTGAACTGGATTATTATTTGAATAAGGCTAGCGAGTAGAAATATTATGATAAACAGTACTTTTAAGTATATCAAACAACCCATGCAATCACTGAGAGCACGTTGATAAGACTCATACATACAGGCCAATCATATCCACCACTACTGCCTACCTACTGCCCGGGCTTACTGCCTGGTAGTGCAGGGTGGTACATAACTGTTGAGGGTCAAACGGTCAATTATAATACCGATCAAGTTTGATCATTGCTTCATTCACTGATCAGTCTTGACAATATAGTAGACAGCTCATGATGGCCTTGTATTATTAATGTGCAGTAATGATTCCTCGATCATGTAGGCTAGTAGTACAGGCCACGTTATATATTACGGGATAAACCGCGCACATATATATCTACGGTAGATTTGGACTTACTACTGCATGTATACTGTACCGACAGCTATATAGCTACTCGATGAATAACGTTAAATGGAACACGCCCACCCGCTCTGCAAGTCGTCGAGAAATCAATAGACAAATAAATACTCACGTACGGTACATCATGTTTTGGCTTGTCAAAATCAAAGTGTAATATTCACTACTCGGTACAAAAAGCACTGGTAGTCAGATGTATGATTATTGCATGTACACGGCACGCAATAAGCAATTCGGACGGCGTCGACGGTGAAAGTCTGCCTCTGATCGGAGTGTCGCGGCAGAGTGCATGAACGGTGCAGGTGGCGTCGCGACGACGTGCATGGGATCGCACTCGATCTTATCTAGCATGCATTGATGCGGGGTGTGGGGCCTAATTGTTTGCATAAATCTCTGGTCATCATGTTGTTGTTGTTGTTGTTGGTTTTGTTGTTGTTGTTGTTGTTGTTGTTGTTGTTGTTGTTGTTTTTTTTTTTTTTTGGGGGGGGGGGGGGGTGACTGCGATGTCATTCCTGCCGTCCGTATTGGTAGAGGGACATATGCCAACAAAACGACCCCCCCCCCCCGCCGCACCAAGTTGGTCAAATTTAATGGAGGAAAACAAAAGGAAGTGATACATTGTCATATCACATGGTTGCTTACAATTATATAGCTATCCTTTGATAATACATGTATTATGATTCATTTTGGTATCTGCAATACATTTTTATTGCAATTAATAAGTGTGTATATTCTCTCCCCCCCTCCCCCCTCCCCCCTCCCCCCCCCCCCTCTCTCTCTCTCTCTCTCTCTCTCTCTTTGAATATCCGCGGGTATACTTATAGCAATATTTATTTTTTGACTCCGTAAATAGTTGACTAATTTTTGTCAAATTTTGAGAGAATGTTACTGAAACATTGCTTAAAATGTTAAGAAAAATGATTTCCATGTATGGTATATAGGCCTACATATGGAATTGTTTTTTTAATTTTAATTAAAAACTTACTTTATACTGCTGAGGAATAACCTGGAAATATCCTATATCTTTTGTCATCGTATGACCGAATACTCAAGAGCAGTTCTAGAGGGAGGTGTGAGGGTGAGAGGATGGAGCCCCCTCCACAACAACATCTTAAAGCTCCCAAAGTTGTATCGGTTATAAATCATTTTAAATGAGGGTGAATGTAACACCTAAGCCAATTAAAAGCTGCCCCATCAATCTTCTAGAACCAGGTCTGAGAATAGTTTGGAAAGGAATTCAATAATTTTTTTGGGGGGCAGGGGGGCACGCCCCTGTTTTTCAGTACATTTTTTGGCGAATTTGGGGCTGATTTCAACACTTTTTTTTGGCCGGGGGGGGGGGGGGCACATGCCCCCTGTGCCCCCCACTGATTTTGGTATCTGCAATACATTTTTATTGCAATTAACAAATTTGTATATTCTCTCTTCCTCTCTCTCTCTCTCTCTCTCTCTCTTTGTATATCCGGGCATACTAATAGCAATGTTTAATATTTTGACTCCGTAAATAGTTGTCTAATTTTTGTCAAATTTTGAGAGAATGTTACTGAAACAATTTTAAGGAAAAAGATTTCCATGTAGGCCTACATATAGAATTGTTTTTCTCATTTAATTAAACACTTACTTTATACTGCTGAGGAATATCAATACAATTATATCTTTTATCATCGTATGGCTGAATACTCAAAAGCAGTTCTAGAGGAAGGGGTAGGGGGGGGGGGTGAGGGAATGCCCCCCCCCCTCCCCTTCACAACAAAATCTTCAAGCTCCCAAAGTTGTATTGGTTATAAATCATTTTAAATGAGGGTGAATGTAAAACCTAAGCCTCCACCCCAAGAGAAAAAAAGTCACGAAAGCCGCCACATTAACTCTAGAACCACGCCTAAGAATAGTTTGGAAAGGAATTCCATCCTATTTTATGCACCCTTATCATTTTGCTTTCCATTACCTTTTGCACTTCTTTGCAATGATGTAATTCCAAAAGTGAACACCTGAAGTATGTATAAAAATGAAGTGGTAGAACATGATACTGGGCACGATATTTTCTATATTTTAGTCAAATATTTATCAATATATATTTATCATTAATATTACTATTATTATTATCATCATCATTGTGAAACTCGCTGATACTAGTCTCATCAGTAGACTATTATTGAGCCCATTATGGTATTAAGTTACACTCTCATCCTCAGCATTATCTTAAATATATATCTCTCTATCTCTCCCTTTCTCTCCCTGTCTTTCTCTCTCCGATACTCTCCCTGGATCTCCTGTGCTGTTTGCACTATTTCTCCTCCTTACCTCTCTTCTATATTTCCCTCTAGCCCTTTTGTTCTCTCTTCTCTCTTAATTTTGAACGATCTTTTTTATTTATGTCATATATGATGATTGTGGAATAGACTTAAGCAATTTATTTAGAAAATCCATTCACTGTGTGATATGTCTTAATACGATATGCTGGATAATTTTACTGTAGTTTATTTATGTTTGTATAAATATTTATGTTTTTACGCAATGTACAAAATTCTGCAATTCAGGCATCTGGCTTCATATGAATTTTCAATAAAACCATTACCATTACCAAGTTTGAATATAATGGAAAATCAGTCCTGGCATAAAAAGTGTTGGTGTTTGAAAGTCTTTTATTATTTCCTTAGGAACAGCACTTGCTTGTGGATAATGTCATGTTCTTCATTCGTTACAAAATTTCTTTCTTTTTTTAATTATAAAAGGAAAACGACAAAATAAAAATAAAAATAGATATAGCCAAAGAAATTACTTCTTAAATGTTTTGAAATACAATTGGATAATTAAGTACATTTTTAAGCTAAAAAACTTCGGGACATATCAAATTGCTTTCTTTCTTCCTTTGTTTCAAAATCTCTCTTGGATATTCATAAAAGGCAGGCTATGTGTGCAAGCTCAGTCTTTGTAAACTGAGAAAGTTTGTATGTATGTGTGCAGATATTGATATACAAAAATGCATTATGTCATGTTATTACTAAAAGAAAAAAAAGAGTGTTTCTGCTGGATATAATTTTCCTTCTGTTTTGCTATGAACACTGCATTGTAAATTGATTTATACGGTATATATGTTTACAGAATATTGCTATGTTACATTACATTGTAAATCGACTTATATGATGTATATGTTCCCAAACAGAATATTGATTGTTACATTACATTGTAAAGTGATTATACATTTATAAACAGAATATTGATGTACATCAATGAAGTTTAATAAATACAATACAATACAATACATGTAGAAATTAAAAAGGTAAGTACAATTCCACCAATTTAATAATTTGGTTAGTTAAAATAAATATTCAATAAGTCAATGCAATAAGAAGATATTAACAAATGAAAATATGATACTATATTAATTTCATATACATCTGGTTCATTATCATAGATTTTGGTCATTTAATTGTAGTCTTAATCACTCAATAACTAATAATTATCTTTGCCATGATGGATAAATCTTGAAGTAATTTTGTTTCTTTAAGTGCCTATATATCAACACATGCATATGTGTGTGTGGGTGTTTGAGCGTGTTTGTGTGCATTACACAGTTTAAAGTAAACAATGAGCACAAAGACACACAAGTATCATTATGATGTATCACAGTGATTTTACTAGTTCAATCAAAATAAATATAAACAGTTCAGTTTGGTATGTATGTTTCTTTTGAAATAATTATAAATCTATAATCATATAATATTATTGTACATATTATACATTATTAACAATTATAATAAAGGCCAGGGGTATTGCAGTACAAATCAGCATAATTCTTAATCTTATTACAGGGTTTTACAAGTACTTGATAAGGTTGCAGCCTCACAGAAATAACCTCTACTTATACATGTATTCAATTTATAGTCTGTATATGAATTTGAAGCAATACCAAAATCATATTCAACTCATACGAACATGGTCACGACACTTTTTAGTGACTGTCTTGTCTGAAGAGACTATATTCATATCATTCAGGAAGGCATATTCTCATGAATATTCATGAATTATATTGCTGTGTGACATTGGCACATTTAAAAACTGTAACTGATCAAGACTTTGTATTTTACGATTGACAGGTATCGGGAAATTCTTATGATTATGTTCATGGCATTACAAGGCATTCCTGTGAGAATTATTAATCACCTTTCCCCCATCGTTAGTATATCAACATGCAAGTTGACATTTAAACCAATCATGAAATTAACTCTTTTCTTCAGCAAGAATATATGAATAAGGATATATCATCAAGAGTGGTAAAATTAAGTAATTGGTGGTTAACTGGTGCAGATTAGCTACCAACGTTTCCAGATATTCTTCACAATTATTACAAAGTACATAGAAGTGCTTGGGACCTCCCAGCTGCTAACTACCAATAAATCATAAATTCATCAACAAAGGTTTATTGGGGCAAAAAATGTGTTATTGATTAATCTCATATAACATTATATTGGGGCAAGTACTGCTTTAGTAAATTACATGTGTTTTATAAATGTATGACTGAAGAGCTTGGGACCTCTAAGTGTCAGTAAATATGCCTACACATACTAAAAATAAGTTGAGGCAATTTTTTCACATAATCCATTACAAATACTTTATAAAAATTGTGAGAAGGAAGACATCATTATACATATATAATTATATATATATATATATATATATACAGTATAAACACATATCTATGAGTGAAAATGAGAGAATAATGGTTGTGTAACTTACATCAACGTTCCCTTTTTGGAAATGTTTGCAATATAATAATAAATAATAATAGTGGGTTCTTGTATAGCGCTCATGTCAGTCAGATTTGACCCTCCTGGCGCTCCTGATTATTACCCTGGCTTTAGCACAGCTGCCATACGGCGCTCTAGCATTTCAAGGAATAAATTCCTACCAGGTACCCATTTACTTCACCTGGGTGGAGTGTGGCAAATGTAGATCAATGTCTTGCCAAAGGACATTAGTGCGGCGGCGGGACTCGAACCGCAGACCTTGTGATCGACAGTCCGGCGACGTATCCACTCGACCACAACACCTCTACATATATATTTAGGGTATGTGTTTGTGTGTGTGTTTGTTCCTATATTGCTGACAATAATCCAGCCAATTGGGTAGATACATTTTTTTGAAAACTCAGGGTATATAACAAATCTTCACAAGGATCAGAATTACAAAACTAATAATAAGCACTGAAGCTGTAATGTAGTCAAACTCAATGTGCAGATTTCAATGCCTTTGTCTCTACCCAAGATAAGACTACTAAAAAACCACAAACTTTCATGACATGGAAATTTCACAATTTGTAAAAGACAGGGGTGATAGTGAGCACTAAAAAAAAAATAGGTTTTTTGTTTTCCCCTCAACCACGCCCCCCTTGAGTAAAAAAAAAAAAGAGGATTCGCAGGGAAAAAATGGCATTTAACATTCCCCTCTTTCGAGTAAGAAAATAGGGACAAAATTGGGGAAAAAATAGGGCAAGATTGGGAAGTATAGAGAAAATAAGAGGGAAATCGGGAAAATCAGGATAAAATAGAGAAGAAAAAAAAAATTGGTAAAAAAAAAATAAAAAAAATCGGGAAACCGATTTAAATCAGGTTTTTATCAGGCCTGAAAAGACAACAATTTCCACAGCAAGGAACTTTGTGAATCGCAACAAAATAAAAAAAAGGCAAATCTGAACCAATCACAAATTTTCAAAAATTTTAGGCATGTAAAATTTCAGATTTTACAGTAATTAATAATTGTCATCGGTTATTAGTTGGACAAAGTAAACAGTAAAATACAAGATACGGAGCCTTATATTTCAAAAGCCTTGGTCCCCATAAATCATTTAATTTTACTACATGAAGAATGCATGATGATCAAACGTAGACACATTACTAAATAAAGATTTTATTGCAAATAATTTACATCACATATGAGAAATCAAAATTTCTTGTATTCAGGTAGTCCATGTAAAATTGGAAGGTGTCAGGGCCTGAAAGGTGGCACCCCCGATACCCTGATGACATAGTTTCCTGACTGATGTGTATCTCTAAGGGTCTGCTACATGGACGATCTGTTTACCTACGTTGCCACCTGACATCATAGATACAAACGCTGCTCCTGTATTCTCTAGACCTTCAGTCACTGTCTCTTTCACCTAATAAACAAGAAGTAAAACAGATATATTCATTTTTTATTGAAGAGAAAGTAGTATTCCTGTTTTAAGTGTTCTAGAATCTCTGAAAAACACAATCTTTGCTCAGGCTAGTTGAATGGGCTAGTGCGTCTGAGAGTACATTGTTTCTCGACTGCCCCGCTTTAACTTTAAGTGTTTAAGAATCTCTGAAAATCACAATCTTTGCTCAAGTTAGATGAAGAGGCTAATGGTGCTTCTCATGGTACTTTAATCTCAACCAATGTTGTAATATTCTTAACTTCAAGTGTTCAAGAATCTCTGTAAAAAATAATATTTGCTCAAGCTAGATGAATGGGCTAATAGTGCTTCTCAGAGGACTTTGAACCTCAACTGCTTAACAAGAGCAGAACTGTTTAATTTTACACATCACACAAATGCAAATACTGAAGCTTTTAAATCTGCTATGTTTACTTTTGTAGAATAGAAATATGTATGAGGGAACCAACTGTATAGATATTTTTTCTTCATTTTGAAAGTTTTAAAAGGGTTAACTATGCACAAATCTTTTTTAGAATTATATGAAAGACATAAATTTCAACAATATGAAATAACAAAATTATTGTTTTTGTCTGTTACAAATTACAAGAGAAGATTTCTTTTGTTCATTTCACATTTTTTACCAAATTCATTTTTCAAGCACATACACATTTTTTCTTTTAATTGTTTACAATGCAATCAACAACTGTATCCTATTACCTTGAAGTTGGAATCATACTCTAAACAATTCCAAGATTCAAAGCAAACTTGGAAGAAAATGTTTGGATGAGACACAAACCTTAAATTTTCCTTCCCCAATCCATGTTGCTAGTTGAACCAATCCCTCTGGAAATTCCTCTGCATATGTCAGGACCACGAATCGCTCCCTTTTAATGTTGAAATCTTTGACTCTCTGGGCTATATCATCCGCTAACAGAGGTGGATATTCACGGTGTAGGTTGTTGTACATTGAAATCTGCCCACACAGAATGATATGGCTGTCTTTATTCATCTGCAGAAAATGAAAGCAATCATGCATAGAGTTGTTGTTGATTTATTTTATTGGCGTTCAGTCAAATCTGACTATTCATGCTTAGTCTGGTTCTTTAGTTTAATCAGTCGAGGTACTTGAGTCGTAATTGATCCTAGCTCTGTGCGCCTGTGCTTTGCTGGTCCTCTGCTTGGGGACGTATCGTTGGAGCCAACCCTGCTACGCACATTGAGCATGCTTATCAATCCTTCGGATCTAGGCCACTCAGATACACAGTGTACTGCTATAGCAAATCATGCATAGACGATTACGTTGGCCTTTCAATGATATCTATGTTTCATTGCAAAAATAGTAATAAAATTATCAAAACACTCTACTGTTTTAAATGAGAAACGTCAATCAATTAATTCTCACTGAACTTTTGAACAGTTGTTGGACTCTTAAGTATGACAAAATTAATATTGATATTTTTTGCTATAAAAGTGACTTATACGATAAAAAAACGTTGTCATTGAGGTCAATGAGAACGATGTTTTTGGAATCATCGCAAAATCTTAGCAAAGAGCCATCTATTAAATCTTTCCTATCATAAATTATGACTGAATTAAATCAAGACAAAATCTTTGGCGACATTAAAAAAAAACAATTTTTTGTATAGAATCAAGCAAATGTTCAAAGTGGCTAAGATGGCAGGAGCTAGTGGCCCAAATAGTGTAAATTCACTAAATGGGATGGATTTTACGGAATCAGCATGTATGTCTACATACAAATTTGGTGTCAAACCGATATATCCATTAATGTGTGGAAATTTGAACCCTATTTCGATATTGCGATAATGAGCCCCCTTGGTATGGGAAATTTGTATTTTTGAATTACAAAATCTTTGGAAATATGAACATTCGGATAATCATTCTTTGGCAAAACCAGTGCCTCGATCCCTTACAATTAGGGTGTCCCGAATAGTTCTGCATGGGTTCTGTAGCAAGCAGAAAGGTCCAGAAGCCTGAATTAGCTTGCTATCATCTCACCTCCATGATAACTGTATCACTGATCTCTCCTCCAACATTATCAAAGTAGATATCTACCCCAGCAGGGCATGCAGCCTTGAGTCGCTCCTCCACATTCTGTGTCTTGTAGTTGATAGCGACATCAAACCCCAACTCCTCAGTCAGCATCCTGCACTTCGCATCGGTACCACAGATCCCAACAACATGGCCACATCCCAAGATCCTTGCTATCTAAAAGTAAATAGTAACATGGTCATGATTTCATGAAAAGGATCGACTTCTTCATTAATTTGGTTCAGAATGCAAGAAAGAAAAATGTCCCTGAATCTTTAAAGGAAAATAACCCAAGTAAATAAATTGAATAGTTTTCATTTTCAACAATAAAATACTAACAATTTTACCGTTTCCATCAAATTTTCTGACATTATGGAGCTTGAGATAATTGTTTATAAATACTTGAGCTTTTCTTTTAACAAAAACTTCTGAATTAACCTCAGGCACCACTATAGCCCTGGTTTGATTATCAAAACAGATAATTTACTGACCTGCCCAGCTAAGGATCCACGTACTCGACCTTGGGCCCCGTTGCATAAAACTTACCATTGATGGTAACTACTTTACCATCAATGGCAACTACCATGGTAACAGGGCTCAACAGCCAATCAAATTCAAGGTTACCATGGTAGTTACCATCAATGGTAAGTTTTGTGCAACGGGCCCCTGCATAGCTAAAACAAAGATTTAATTAGTTCCAGGAACCACAACAAATGGTCTTACTACTGACCTGTCCAGCTAAGGATCCACATGCTCCAGCAGCACCACTAATGACCATACATAGTTTAATTAGTTCCAGGAACCACATAAAATGGTCTTACTGACCTGTCCAGCTAAGGATCCACATGCTCCAGCAGCACCACTAATGACCATAGTTTGATTAGTTCCAGGAACTACACCACCTTTGTGCTTGATGCCTAGAAGGGATGTAAGACCTGGCATTCCAATGGCTCCTACAGCCAAAGAGTAATGGTCTCCAACCAAAGATTTCTCCACCTGTGAAAAACAAAACAAAAAACAATAATATTTTTGTTATGAGAACCTGTTGTTGGGTGACCAGTAATATGACATAATGAAAAAGAAGGCTAAAAATGATAGAGAGGGACAGAAAAAGAACCAAAGAGGCCTCCTCCTCCTCCTCCTCGATCTCCTCTTCTTCTTCTGCTACCACTACCACTACTACTTCTACTATTTAAACAAAACCATTAATAATAATAACAATAACAATAATAATAATGATAATAATACTAATAACAATAACAATAATAATAATAATAATAATACTAATAACAACAATAATAATAATGATAATAATAATAACAATAATGAAATGACTGCTATTTACATGGTACCTATTCAGTTTCAACTGGACACTTGCAGCAAAACAGCCTTACTCTAAACAAATTATCCACTAAATTCTCCTACTTCTACCACCACTGCTACTCTTATTGCTCGAATAACATGGATTAAGCTCTGCTAATACCAGGGTAATAAGGGTACATTGTATTAAGTACAGCATATCATATGTTTGGAGCCAGAAGGGCATTAACTCCTATACTTAACACATAGTTATTCCCCTACATGCTCTAAATAGACAATGAGTGATTTCAAGTTGGGTGTTTAAAGAGAAGGTTGAGTTCTGGGAAGAGGTGAAAAATAATTTGTGAGCGTTATCATTCTTATTATGCAAGTGTGGAAGAACATCAGATAAAACATGTTCCCTGAAAAGCATGGCTCTTCAAATGCCTTCATATTCTAAATATGTGATGTAACATCGTAAAACTCGGGGGTAGGATTTTTACGCCACGTGTTCGTGTAGTCCCATATACATCTTTCTGTGTATAGTGTTTGTAACTTTACCAAGACTTGGCCAAATTTCTTATCATTTTGATGATTCCAGAACCTTGCAATACACACAAATTCTTATATGCTAGATGATCAACCTTTTCTGGTCGATTCCACACCGTTTCTTTCACAATGCAATCGCATGACCAGAACTCAACTTCATCTTTAAGGCTGGTGTTAGTGTTTAATAAACACTAACATCAGCCTAAACACCGAAATGGAAATCAGCTGGTGTTAAGGCTTTGACCTCTGAATATCGTCAACTTCCGGTAGCTAGTGTTATCGATTTTGCAAAATTGTCGTCTGCTGAACCGACCTTTGTGGCTGCATGGTGTTAATATTTTACGTACAAATGTCCTATTCACTAACACTAGCCCCTAGGGATTAAGCAAATGTTGATTTCCAGTTCGGTGTTAGTGTTGCACCGCACAACAGTCAACGCACGAACGACGCCAATTTATTGTCTGAAGATCAAATACAAATATGTGAAACAGGTAATTCATATATTCTTTTGTGTAAAATGAGTTATTTTATAAGACCAGAGAAATAGGTGTATATTTATTCTGTACTTTTCATGATATCTTTAGTTCGATGTACTATTTTTAAATCATCGTCGTGAAATCAAGTATGTGGTGACGTCACAGCTGGTGTTAAGCTATCGATTTTGATATCGGTATCGGGCTCTTAATTTCATCAGCAAATTTTCGCTCGATTTAAGAGCTCTTAACTGCTCTTAACACTAACACTAACACTAACTTGAAATCACTCAATGTTTGTAGCATAGCTGAATTGTATACAATGTACGGTCAAATCTGTCTTTAATAGTGGCTACCTCTCTACAAAGCAGAAAAACAAATATTTAAACAATTTCTGGGGCTACTTTTCAAGCTTGCTTGCATGAAAATGATAATATTTAATTAGTTTTGCATTGAACTCTATGCAAATCTTTTGGGGCTCTTTTATGACTTTTGGGGGCTACTTTGCCCCGAGCCCCCATCTATTTTTTTCTGTGCTATAAAGGCCACCTGTCTGTAGTGGCCAAGCATTTTGTCTCCCTTGAAAAAGAAATGTGTGTTGTAGAACCTGTCTAGAAAGGTTACCTGTCAACAGTGTCCATTTTTCTGTTTCCCTTAGGTGGCCTTTATAGACAGGTTTGTGTGTATGAAAACTATGAATCTGGTTTTACCTTTGAGAAGTGTTGATTGACTTCAACTTGACTGTAGAGTTGCCATGGTAGATTGAAAGATTGGATGATGTCACCGGGTTGATAACAATCATGTTTACTCTCGAGCACCAGCGCTACCCCGCCCCCATCTACGGTGTGACCAACCTTCCATGGCAGCATGTAAGCAGCTCTTGTCTTCTCATTCAACCGACTTCTCTGTCATGATAAATAGAAGAACATGGGGCTGTATTATGAAAATTCAATTCAATTCAATTCAAAATGGTTTATTAAAATACTTTCATTGCGGCAAAGCCGAATTGCGAAAATGTCCATTAACACAGTGACAATCGATAAAATGCATAATGTAGAACATATATGGTAACATTACAATTAAACTATTATTCATTGATAAAAGTAGTCAGGATGGATGAAACAGAGAAGAAATGGGAGAGATAGAGAGAGAGAAAAAGAAGTGAGAAAGAGAGGGAAAAGAGAGAGAGAGAGAGAGAGAGAGAAAGGGGGGAGGGGGGAAACTGCAACTGGGATGTAGGAATACAAGGAGACATTTTCTAATTAAGTTAGTTAAATTATATAAACTGTCAATGTCATGACAAATTGAAATTGTGAAAATAAACACTTACTATTAAAGCAGTACGTATGATCTTATATATATATATAGTGAAATAAACATCAACTTTCATAAATAAATTTAAATTGGGGATCCGGGGTTCATTTTCAAGAGGGTAATTAATCGTCCATGTGGGGGAATTGGCCTCCGAGCTGGTTGTCGATCCTCGGGGGGAGGGGGCTGATTGCCCAGGGGGTAATTGTCCTAGAACCCATCGGAGCATGTGTCCTACCATGTATGGGTCCACTGAAAGGCACAGAGTTTTCACCAAGAGTTTGCCATCTGGAAGATCCGTTGGGTATGGACATTCTTCCGTCGCAAAGTTCTCTACTGCTGTCACACCACTCTCCCCTGTAGTACGTAGGAAGAGAAAGACAAGAAAAGGAGAATGAACAGTCTTTAATCCTAGCAAACTCTATAGTCTATAGTCTATGTAAAAACATACATGTACATGCATACCAGAGGCAGAGCCTAGACCAAAAGCTTCAGTCTCTCTATATCGTCGGTTGTTCCACTAGAACAAATGTCAGTTTTGTTAAAGAAATGGCCCATATATCAGACGGTTATTTCTTTCTAACCAGAGTCATATGCAAGACAGGGATTCCATGAAAGCCACGCCCATGCCAAGATCAGACCGAAAGCTTCCGTCTCTGATATCGTTGATTGTTCCGCAGCTGAGCTAGCTGAGCTGAGATTACATATCTGGTTCCTGTAGGCTGTATGCTACTGTGGGGAAGGTGGACAAATGTCAAGTTGTTTTCAATTTTTAATACTAGACTCTAGATCTAACTTTCTAAGCAGTTATAATTTATAGGAGTAGACTCTAGTTTAGATCTGTTTAGTCTATAGTCTAGACTCTAGTTTAGATCTGTTTAGTCTATAGTCTAGACTCTACCCACTTTCTCGTTGAGACTGAGGTTTCTGTCCCTTTCAATTTCATTTCTTTCAAAGTTTTGACTCGTTTTTACTTTTAATCCGCAGTTAAAGACTAATAAAAAGTAATAAAAGTCCCTCCAAAATGGCAAATAAAACTAGGTCTAAATCACTCTTTAGAAGCTCTTACTTCTTACTTAGACAAGTTAACAATAACAGCTACTTTCACTTACCTGGACGTGAACGAAGAGTAACCCTTTTATTTGACTTTGAGACCTGCATGACTGGATTCCCCAATATCTATCTAAAGTTCGAGCTGTAGAAAAGAAATTGCCTAGCTGCGAGCGCTCCACAACAGCGTACCAATATGCTAGCCAACGCCTGCGAAGCTCAGCTAGCTGGCCTCGCTCGCTGCGCGCCCGGGGCCGGGGCGGCGCGGCGCGGAGCTAGCTAGCTGATCTGACGAGGCGGGGGCGTGTGCCAATCCAAGATGTCAGCCCACATGGACCACAAGACTTCATCATCTTCGGAAGATGGTATTGAAAATCAGCGCTTAGTGGATGTTGATTGGAACCATAATAGTAGAGGTGAGAAGTGATATGTATTGGAAACTATCAAACTTCATTTTTAAGTACGTTCCTCAAGAGAACAGCTTTTATTAAAACCGAAACTTTAACCTATTATTTGTGTGTGGTCCCAGTCGTTGAAATTTGTGTCGGCTAGCTAGTTAATCATTCAACAACTTGAAAACTTTAATTTTAAATACTACACACACACTGATATAGCAGCATTAATTAGTAAACTTTTTTTTCTAATTCAGAATCAAATCCAGACTTTGAGTCTTTGACCCATAACTCCGACGTGGAGATACCTAGGTAGTAGTCTAGGTCTAGACAAAAAATAACCGTCTGATAGTCTAATAATGGGTCATTTCTTTAAAAAAATAGAACTGACATTTGTTGACATTCCCCATATACAGACGGTAATCAAGACGACTCGCACCGGGGGATAAATTGGCCAATTTCTGTACCTCTTTTTACTCAGACAATTTCTCCCCCGATTTTCACTATTTAGATCTAATTTTCTGATTTATAAATCAGATAGAAATATTGTTCTCCTAGATCTATTTACAGTTATTATAAATATTAACGTTTGATGAACAATTATAAAAATGCGAAATTTACGGACTTACCTAGAGTTCTATATGAGTTATCCAATTTTTATCTCAGAACCATGAAACGGTACGTTCATGCATTCGAACTAGTAATCTTATGACATGACCCGGCCGATATATTTCTGAGGTCAACCTACCAAAACATAGCAAATGGCCAATCAGAGCACTTGTTTAATATTGGATTTATGAATATTCATGTATTGCTGGGTCAAGCCAGCTGACTCGTACATATAGCTACTGGACGTTCGAAAAGAAAAAATGAATATTCATCAACTAAAACCAAGATGGCTGACAACGAATCATGTTGACTACGAGACTTTCTCGGATATTGATCATTAATTTAGGATCTAAATGAGCAAGCTATGTATCAAAGTACATATTTCTATGTTATTTTTTATTTTTTAATATAATTATTGTAACATTGCAGCCAAAATGCATTTATGAGGATGTAAAGAGTCAAAATCTAGTTGCATTGGTTTGTTTAACAGCTTGACCATGATTCATGCTGACAAGCATATTTGATTAATTTTTCTTCAGATGCAGTTAAAGACAGAGCAACTCAGACAGACAAGTCAGAAAAAAGGTGCAGGACAAGGCATTTGATCATGTCTGAGATCAAGAAACCAAGTATCAGGTACATCTAGTTGTATGTAGTATTAAGGAGAATAATTGTCTGATTATAGGCAGAGGAGCACACACACACTTGTGTGTCCAAATTTTGTAGAGGTAGAAAGATGTCAGCTATTTGTCAATGTAGTGGCTTTTACTCAACACGGCTCGCTGTTGACCAGTACTGTACATACATTAACTCTAACTGCCTGAATATTTTGTTATATTAAACCTCTCTCTCTTTTCTCATTCCTTTGTAAATGTTCTCAAATTTTAAATTGAGATTAATAACTAATACTCATTTGATTTCTTTGGTATTCTGTAGGGAGATGATATATCAAGAGTCATATGACCAGTTGAATGAGGATCCTAAGAATGTGAAAGCTACACCAGAATTCAAGAGTTTTGTGGCCAAGAAGCTTTCAAGTGCATTAGATGGGTAAGTACTATTTGACATCAGACCAATTTACATTACAGTCCAAACATGTCATGGTGGAAGTAGACAAAACAGTGGCATATTGTAAAATTATAAATTGTGCTTGCATGAAATTGAAAGTACTTATATCAAATCACCCCCGATGACCTGGAAACTTGCTTGAGATTTGCCCAGTATAGCAATAATTAATGCAATTTTGTTTGTATTCATGGAGATTTTGCTTCTATTCTACCATCGTCTTTTCTAACAGGAATGTGTAGATAAGCAGTTTAGACAGGTGACATTATGAAATATGTTTTGAATTATCTTTTTCTTCGTTTTATCTCCTTCAATTTACATACAGAAAACTCAAGATGACTGTGTCAGAAAAGGAGAAGACATTTAATGATGGAAGCTCCAAACAGAATGAGGAAGGTAAACATATCCAGATATGTTTCTTTGTTTAGGTTTTTCTCTTTAGCTCTTTTTACAAAATTTATTCAATTTGATTACATGCTTGTTCTGTGTTACCCCTGCAAAGCAACTGGTATCTATTCTATTTTTTCTTCATCTTGAATTGTTATAGGACTATGAAATAACTTTATCACCATGTGCTATGGAAGGTCAAGGGAGGTAAAATACAAAAGAATGGAAAAGTGAATGGTATTCCTACTTAATTGCTCTGGTTTAAACAAAAATGTTTGGGGTTACATTTTTAAAGTGAGATTACTAATTTTGATATATTTATCAGGGCCACCCCCCCCCCACAAAAAATAAATTGATAGCAACAATGAATAAGGACAAGGCACTATTTCTACAAAGGGAGCCAATGGATGGGGGGTAAATCCCATGTTTACCAAACTACCATCAATATATAAACTTTTTGGTTTGTGTAATTTGGCAAAAGTTGTGCTTGAGCATTTCCAGTCCCACACTGCTGTTATTCGTATGAGCATCTTACTATCTAGGTCTTTATTTTTATTCCTTTTAATAGTAAAGATATTGAACAATCAAATATGCAGTGAAAGTTCCAGTTGGATATAACAGTTCAAACAGTTTTTATAACATTCAGACATTCTTTAAGTGATAGCACACAAATTAATGTTACTCTGTTTTTTTTGCACAGATACTTTCAGGTTGTTTTCTTCTTCCTGCTGTGCTCCTAATCTCAATGCTCCTGAATCAGCACCTCATGTGAAGAGGAAGAGACCTCGTATCAGACGGAACACAAAGAAGCTTTCCCAGGACAACTATGATGACAGGTGATTTAATAGCTCTCTAGTAGTCTTTACCTTCATTTCTGGGTTGTTTGGTGCAGCTTGTTTGCAGTATAGGTGGTCATATCACAAATTCAAAATCTGAAGTAATTCTTGTATAGATCCAATTATTTTCATTACTATTTATCATTGTTATTATCATTATTAATAGTAGTAGTAGTATTTTTAATAATATATGAATAATTTATGTTTGGAAATTGGATGTGCTTTATTTGCCAGACATGTGCTGTCCAAGAAATCATTGATAATTATTATTACCAGTATTAAATATATATTTTTCTCTTTCTTTCTCTCTACAGCAGTGATTCAGATGTTATAGATCAAAGACTAGCCGAAGCAGCCATTTCAGGAAATGAGATCCTAAGCTTCTCTGCCCTATCAACTCCCACTGCTCACAATGCTGAAGAAGTACAATATAGCAGTAGTGATGACAGTGCTTCCCATATGCAATCTAAGAGAACTACCGGTAGAACAGTTGATGATGCTCTCATTAAAAAGGAAGTTGGATTCAAGCATACGGAGGTTGGGGATGATGAGTTTTTGCAGGAGAATGTTAAAAAGAAGAACAAGAAAAAGAAGAAGAAGAAGATGGATACAAATGCAATCCATGATGACGGTAATAAGCAGGTGAAAGCAGAAAACTGTCTGACCCAAATAGTTAGCTCATCAGAGCTTCTAAAAGAGAACCAGCAAGATGATTTATCTGAGAAAAACATTCAAAAAAAGAAAAAGAAAAAGAAGAGGAAGAAGATGGATACAAATGCAATTGATGGTAATGATTACTAGCATGAAAGGAGAGAGCCGTCTTGCCCAAATGGTTCGCTCCACAGAGCTTTCAAAGGGGAAAGATCGAGGCGATTCATCTGAGGAGATTGTTAATAATAAGAATAAAAAGAAGATGAAAAAGAGAGTGGATACAAATGCAAGTAATGGAGATGATCATTAGCGTGTCTAACTAGAAAACTGCCTGACCTAATCAGCTATCTCTAAAAGAATCTTTAGATGAGAAAGATCAAGATGAATTATCTGAGGAGAATTTAAAGTAAAGGAAAATAATAAAATGGATACAAGTTTAATCATTCAAGATGATAATGAGCAAATCAAAGAAGAAAACTGTCCGGATTCAGCTGATACTTCGTCTACGCTCTCTCTCTCTCTGTAGTGAATAATTAACAGGTTGACTTGCATTGTGTCTGCAGCCCTTTAGAAAGGAATACAAAGAACAGGAAAAAGAAATGCAAGCCAGGAGAAACGATCATTCAACAGCTGGATCAAGTTTCATGAAACACTACCTCTCTGAAAAGTTAATTTACGTTTAGAAGAAGCATTAGGGATTGAAAAAAGATGAGGAGGTAGAATGAAAAGGAGAGGAGGAAAGAAGAGTTGAGACAAGGTTGTATGAAGAAAGATTAACAAGGATTGCCCCAATTGGTAGGTAACAAAGTAACAAAAAATGAAATGCATTCTGAAGATTTTGTATTAAATTATTTCTTGGTTTAATAAAGAACAAGTACCGGAACATGTACATACAAAATTGAGCCTCTTAGTTTTTTTAGTCACATGATTTTTGTGTTTTGTTGTTAGAAGAATATGTCTGAATTGTATAGGAAGCTCTGTTAATATTTTGTTTAAATGTGCTTCTAAGTGTATGGACACTGAAAGTTTTCTGCTGTCTGTAGATTTTCTGTACATTGATGGTATGTTTTATAACTATGATGTGATGATAATAAGATCACTGAGAATAGTTATCTCTAAAAGGTCTGATTAAGGAATCACTAATTAAGTCTTCTGATACTCTTTGTGTACGGTTGATAGAGGCCATTGGAGGGTTAACGTTTAAACACAACATTATGATACATTCTTAAATTCCTTGAAGACAACTTTCAGGAAATTCTGCACATTGCCATTACAACAAATTCCTTTTTTTGTTCACTATTTGATGAGAGCTAGACTTAATATGAAATAGAATACATAATTGCCAAACTATCTTGTAGTTTGTGCCTTTTTTTTGGGGGGGGGGGGTAATTTTTTTACTTATACACCTTCAGTTATGAACAAATAATTTTTACCTATGTATGACTATAGCTTGTGTAGTACTTGTACAGGATGTGTATAAGCGTACAAACCCCGGGGGAGGGGGGGGGGGGGGTGTGTACTCAGATTTGGTTGGATGAGGGAGTGCCGGGTGTGCCGCTTAAGCCTTGAAACCCCAATCCATTTTTAAGGGTCATTTTGGGGGAAGTAAAGCCCATTTTTCGTAATGTTTTGAAAAACAGAGCAATGTTTAGGGATATTTTTGTTTAAATGGGACCCATGTTTGGGGGTTTTTTGTGTGAAAAAGTGACCCATTAGAGCGGCACAATCCTGTTTGTCTTAATATGTGAGTACCCCCCCCCCCCTGATACAAACCACAGAAATACATTATGGTTAAAGGACAATCCATCTTTGTTAACAAGTTCCAGTGAAGGAATGCCAAAAATAATCAAGTAACCGATTGGTGAAAGAGAAATTAATTCTATATTCATTTCAAGGAAGAAGGCTCGACTTATTGCTACAAATAAAGTATTAATGATTATCATGATGAAAATGATATAAAATGTATATGAACAGAACTTTGTTTAATTTATTTTCTCATTTGTTTAAATTGTGCATCTTATATTTTATCTTGTGGGGAAGAGAAAGGGAAGGCAATGATGAGATAGAAGGCTCGAGAGATAACCAACAAAGTGGATTAGGAAAAGATAAACAGATATCGTGAGAGCTACTGAGGGAGTGAGTGAGTGAGAGGGAGGGAGAGAGAGAGAGAGAGAGAGAGAGAGAGAGAGAGAGAGAGAAAGGAGGGGGGGGGGGTCGAGAGAAAGTGTGAAATGAGAGAGCATAAGACAAAAAAGGGTCAGGTTATAAAGATGACAGAAAGCAACAGAGGAAAAGTCAAAACATAGAGATAGAGGGAAAATGGCGAGTCAGCACATAGAAAAGGAGAGTGATTGAAACTCAAAAATTAATGAGCAAAATACATGTACAAGCTTGTACACATGAAGAGAAGAGAAGAGATGGGAGAAAAGTAGCAAGGAACAGAAAACAAAAAAAAAGTTGGTGAAAGGTAAGGTAGTGGAATTCAGGGAATAAAACATAAGAGGAAATAATTTCAAGTCAATTCAGTCTGAAAACTGCGACTAAGGAATTATTTCAATGAAACATGTACTTTTGATCAATAGGGCCTAAATCTATTATTTCATCAATTTCGTTTCATAGAATACAAAAGAAAATTTTATTTTTATCAATTTGTTTTTGTAATAAATTTGTGATAAATGCCCCTTCTGTCAAAGCAAAATAATTTTCAATCCGTTTCCTCTTCCTTTCCATCTCGCATCTATTTATTCCAATCCCTCTTTGTTTCATCTCCACTCTCTCAATTGATCACTTTCCCTTTGTTTAAACAATCAGTCCTTTTCTCTCAACAATTCCCCATCATCTCTCTGGTCAAACAATGTTCATAAAATATGCTTTATAACAGCTTCTCTCTCATGACAAAATACACACAAACAAATCATACAAACATCAATGTATAAAAAAACAACTTTCTTTGAAGTAGATATGTATTTGTCTGTACAGTATGTACATAACCCATCAATTAGCAATTGGTCAAATAGGATATAGGTCATTATCAAATATGTTATTTATAGTTAATAGCCAAAAGTACACAAAGATTCAGAGAACTAAACATGGAAGTGTCGGCCACCATTACTGGGGGCCATCAATTGTGCTAAAAAATAGTTTTAAAGATAAAGACCAGTCGTGGCTAAATTGTTTTGGGTGCAAAATATGCATTCAATATTGTTTAAATATTGCCTTCAGAGGTTTAGATGGCAATACTTAAACCTATATTCGCAAAAAAGCAGAAATATATGCCCAAATGTTCAATGTTGAAGTGCATTTGCAATATCTATCCAGGCTGGATTGATATGATAATTTACCAAATATATCGATTAGTAGGCGGTTTCTGGCAAAATTTGTATAATCACATATTAGTCAAAACATATTCTTTCACATGATTGGTAATAAGAGCTTCCATTTCATTTTTTGAGAGAGGGGCATTTCCAAAACTGGTCTATACCTTTAATGTACCCACTTTAGTTCAGGGACAGCCATGCACTTGTCTGATTACATAAAACATTGAATAGTCTCTTGTTATGGCCTTGGATTGCCCCCAATTCATTGGCCAATATTTTCGCTTTTGTTTCTGTATTTTTTTTTTCTTGGGGTGAAGGTGGCTAACTGCATAATTCAGTAAACAAACTTGTTAAGGTAAGGGGAATAATCCTGGGTAAGTAAAGGACTTGCAGCTGTAGGTTTTTCTGTTTTTCAACATGGCAATACCTAAATACTACTTACATAGAATATCTGAACATACATGTATCTGTTATACCAGGGAGGTGAGACTTTAAGTCTCACCTCCCTGGTTATACGGACTCAAAAAAAATTAACAGAACTCCACATGAGCTGGGAGCAAATCCATGTACAGTCGAACCTGCTTTAGTGACCACCTGTCTACAAAGATCACAATTTTTATGTTTCCCTTGAAAATGGTTGAAAATTGAAACTTGTCTACAAAGACCACCTGTCTACAAAGACCACTTTTGTGTTTCCCTTTGGTGGCCGCTATAAACAGGTTGGCTGTATATACACAATTATGGAGCTCTTGGGAAAATGCACATTTTTTACACAAGCAGTATGTACACATCAAATAAAATAAAAACATTCTGAGAATTTGCTAGATGTTCACTACGACATTTCACAATAATCAAACTACTCTGCATATTGTGCTCATCCAAATAAAAATAAAAATAAAAATAAAAAAGAAGAGAGAGGAAACATAATAACATTCACAAATTCCATACAATAGATGAGATACATGTACATGTATATAGAACATGGTGTGGAGTATATGAATGAACGTATTGTCTCTCTTGATTAACTCAACTAAAAGAATCAATGACAATTGTAAATACGCATATATTGATACTGATACATTTACAAATCAGTGCTTTGCCATTGCCAGGTGTCTGCTGTATATCCCTGGAACACACTTCTCATGTCACTTTGATAATAACAAAACACAAGTGCATATGTTTCTGTTATAATTCAATGTTCACATTGTAATCAGAAGAAAGAAAGAAAATTAGAAAGGAGAACAAAAAAGTCACAATCAATGAATTGAGATAATGTTGCAATGAGCTTAAGGAAGAGCAGGGACTGAGGGGGGTGTTTAAAAAAAGACTAAGATCTACTTCATTAAGTTGGACTCGAACTCAGTATGGCAGGCCATTCATGTCACTGGTTGCTCTCACCATTGGTCTCTCAAGGGACACCACAATTCTACAGAATTTACATTTTTTATAGTTCATTGATGAAGAATTTTTTTTTACTTACATTATAAATTTAAGTTATATTTATATATCATTCTAGGGTATGCGATTTATGCCCTTAAACAGTATTGAACCAGATGTAAAATTAGAGGGAAAAAGCCTTAAAAATCGTGATCTTTAGATATTTCCTTCAATAAAGAACTATAAAAAAAGAAGTAAACTTTGTCGATTTGTGACCACGATTTGTACGTCCCTTGAGAAACCAATGCCAGGAATGGTTAGAGGAACTAGTGGCATGAACGGCTTGCATAGTTCAAGTCTAACTTAAGTCGATCTTAGTCCTTGTGAAACACTCCCCAGCTGTAATATATCTTTTAAAATATATAAATCGTCTGAAAAATAATTAGTATAAACATACACATGTAGGTAGAACGTATAAAATCAACCTTTAAAAAAAAACCCAAAATAAGGCATTTTATAGGTAAATGATTAAGGAGGATAGAGAAAATAAATGATAACCAAAAACCCTGTGTATAGGGCTCATACAAAACCCAAGTTGGATTAGGGTTCCTTGTGTGCACTATTCTATGTAAGTGTGAACACATACATGTGTATTTAACTAGTCTACTGAACAAAAGATTTTCCTGTTCATTGACAATGTATTTAAATTACAACATCTCTTCATAAAAGAAATATTTGAAGATCATGGTTTGACTTTAGTGTAGCTACATTTAACCCCTTACATCAAGAGCAAAACAGCTTTGTTTTTGCTGGTTGAATGTGTGGAAGGTACTAGAAACACGTTGACATGGTATTGAAAATACCTGGATTATTTAGAATATAAATTATAAAATCACCCAAAGTTGAGAAAATTATCAAAGTTTAGTATGAGGAATGTCAATGTCAATTGGAATGGTTAGAAACATACCGGTAGTTGGAATCTAAAATTATCTGATCACAAATATCACCATGATTAGAAGAGTAATTCCATAAGAATTCCCTAACAAAGTCTGTAATCATGTTATCTTGGTTCACATCAAGTTTTTCATCCTTGAGATATCCCAACAAGAAAGTGGGACCGGCACCACCTTCAATAACATAGAGAGAAAACCAGTCTTTTGATCTGTAGTTTTGCAAATGTTCTTTCATAAACTCATCTTCCTGCTACATATAAGTTTGAGAAAAGTTTTTTGAGAGCTTGATAGTCCCTGATACTAGTTTCTACTCAAAAACTGTATAGAGATAGGACTTTTACTAATACATGTATTGTTATGCCTCTGCCCACCGAAGGTGGTGCCGGGGGCATACCGGTAATGTGTTCAGGTGCTTTCTAAAGACTGGTTTTCTCTCTATGAGTGAAACTTGAAGCTCTCATTTTGTGCACAACACATAGGGTGATAGAGTTCCAAAATTTAAATTTGAAAAGAAAAATGACTGCAAATTTGCTAATAAGGAATATTTTGCCACTATACTTTCAGGAAAGTTTTCAATTATGCTTTTTTAGGCTTTGGCCCTTTTACAAGTTTGAGGTTTTCACCGTGCAAACCCCTGCAAGGTCACTTAAAGAAAAAAGAATTAGATGCACAAGGTCAAACTGTCCTGAAATAATATCAAACTGTTTGAATAGACTGCACCATTGTAGAAAAAGATTTTAGAATATATGGTGTATAAATTTCTGAGATCTTAAATATTTTTGTTCTAATGAAAATTTCTTACAGAAAGCAGCACACACGTTTGATCTGACTATTACATAAGAATTTAGAGAAAATGCATGTACATGGCATTCAGTGTTAAAGAGGCCATTTTAGTTGAGAAAGGTTTTCAGGTAAGCACATTGTTTTTTAGTATTCTATGGTGTTGGGTCATCCAGATTAGATAGTCTTATATCAAGCTTCCAGCTCCTCTCTACCTTACTGCTTAGAACTCTCTCCACTTGTTTTCCCTTCTTAACTTTCCTGCCCTTTGTTCTTCCAGTTCTTCCCAGCCATGGGGTCTCGGTAAAAGCAACAGTGCGTTTCATCTTCCTCGCTCCAAGCAGATTCACAGGAGTGCCCGTTGCCCTTCTCTTTGGACTCTCAAAGATTGTCTCTAAGTGATGCTTCTTCAAAGCTGCTCCTTTTTTGAGATACATCAATTTGATCTTATTTGTGATCTGCAAGTTTTTGTCGACTGATCCCTTAGCACCTTTATCTTTGGCTTGTTGTACACCGACCTCTTCTTCAGCATCACCAGCTTTCTCTGCAGGAGTCTTTTTCTTTCGTTTCCTGCCCACACTAGAAGTGTTCTTTAGATGACGTTGCTCTTGTGCTTGCAGAGCATCATCATTTTCTTTGTCCTTCTCTGAAATCCTGGAGACTCTCTTCTTCTTACCCATGAAAGGTGTGTCTTTAGAGAGGGTAGTTGCCTTAGCCATTGATTCTTGGAAGTCAATGACCTCTGGAGACTCTCCATAGTCATGACAATCAGTTAGATCCATTGGAGAATCTTCTACATGTGGTTTCAGAGCTGTGAAGACCTCTCCTTCCATATGTGACTCCTGGGAGGTATTATCGCATTTCATAATGTTCACTTCTTGCAAAACATTATCTTTCAGAAATCCAGGTACAATATTGTTTCTCTTGTAACTTTTAGCAGCCTTTGTCTTGCTTGGTTCTACTTCTCTGTTTTCTTGCCCGAAATCTGTATCACATGTTGGCTGTTCTTCTAGCTTCTTCACTAGTCGTATAGATCTTCTCCTTTTAGAACACCGCTCCCTCTTCTTCTTAGATGACTGGAATGCATCTTGCCTTTCAAAAGGAAATTCAGTCACACTTTCAATCATGTTGTATAAACCAGAATCGTGAACATCTTTGGATACATTGATCATGGAAGTAGTTTCGGCTAAGACAGCCAATGCATTGTCATGATTGTCTGGCATATGCGTATCCTCAATCAAAACACTTGGTCCATCCATGTAAGTAGCTTCTTTCATTCCTCCATAGACCTTCACCTCTGACTTATCTGTAAGTTCCAAAAGTGGGATATGGACCCCGCTCAACCGTGCTGATTTTCTCCTACCAGATCTTTCCTTAGGGGTCTTGGCAAACTGACTTTCACCAAACATATCCCCTGGCATCCAGTTGTCGCCCAATCCAAAGTCAGCAAAATCTGCCAAAAAACCAGTGTCACACATAGTTTCTTTCTCATCTACTTCAGGCTTTCGGACAACAGCTTGATTGCCTTCATCTAACTGTATATTTTGTTCCAATAACCGAACAGATCTCCTTCTTCCATTCTTGGTTTTCTTCTTTTTTCGAGACATGGGAAGGTCAATGTTTACATGTACTAACTCTGTAGCATCATTAGGTACCCTCATCATCAGTGACATCATAGTGGGACCCTCTATCGGCCCAGACTCCACAGTTTTGAGCTCATTACAATCCAATGTATATTTCTTGGGGCTGTTCTCTCCTAATTGTGGCAATGGATGAAGATCAACTTCAGATTCATGCTGGAAACTAGCAATTACATGTTCCTGAGTAATGTTCTGATCATATGATGGTAATGTATCATTGGCTACCTCTATATGTTCATGGCCAATATCACAGGGTGTATTAAACAGAGACTCCCTTCTGGCAATCCTGACAGATCTTCGTCTTTCACTAACTGTGTTAACTTTCCTCCCCCTCTTTTTCTTCTCTGGTGGTGCTGATGGACTGGCAGGCTTCTCTTCATCCATGGGAGTACTCTCTGACTCTTCAAAACCAATGTCCTTGGATTGAGATGTACACATACACAAACTATCTGGATTCGTATTGTTCAGAGATTCCACAGGTTTGTTGAAGGGGTCTTCCATGTTAAGGAAGTCTGCAAGCTGATCCAGTTCATGGGCATCCTGAGGAGCCCCCATTGACATGAGAGAAGAATTCATGTTCTCTGAAACAAAAGATGTTGAAGGAGATGTTTGTGGTTGTACTTCTGGTTCCTCTTGGTATTCAACCCTCTCATCTTTCGACTCTTTGCCAGCATACCTAGGTGAAGTATTCAGGTAATCTGCACAGTATCCAGTCTTGTCCCCATATGTACAGCAAACCTCATCTGCTGTTTGGCCCTCTGTGACAACTAGAGATGAATTCTCAAAATGCAGCTCCGAGTCCTCCGAGTCCTGTAGTGTTTCAATTTTAGGTGACGTAAGATGCTCATTGTCTGAAGGTTGATGGTACGATGCAGACGCTGCTATGGGAGCGGTCCGTTCAAGTTTGTCCTCTTCAGGATACTTCTGTCGGTCTAATCGTTCCAGAATACATTCCTCAACTTCATGTTGTATACAGGGTGTATGTTGCCGACTGTCTGTTTCATTAGCATCAAAAGATCTCTGAAAGCAACTGTCCCCAAACTTGTTACACTTGTCAACACTTTCTTCAATATAACAATGACCGTTTTGAACTTCAGCATCTAATGCAACCTCATCATGATTCTGCGCTTCTTCTTGCAAGGATGATTCCTTGTTCATAGCATCGTCTCCTTCGTTATTAGCTTGAAGAGGAGGACCTTCAGGGACCTGAATCATGTCACTGGTTATTCTATCAGGGGAACTGTCTTTAGGAGAATCTCTTTCTGCTTTGCCTGGCGTATCCATGTCTTGAAAGGACATGTCAAAGTTGTCATAAGCACATTGATCTCTGTACAGGTGGGCCCCTGGCGGGGTTTCGTACATGTCATAGTCCATAAACCCGTTGAAGGAACATGAAATGCCATCATTTCCAAAATGGGGTGTTGTCTCTTCCTGATCATTAGTGGTCAAAGTTGGAAGATGCTGGGCAGGAGTCTGGGCTTCTGGCCGCATTTCCCAACTCTCTGGTGTAGCACAGTCGCCTGGCCCCTCGGCAGTCAGTCGGGGTGTTGAAATCAGTTCCTCTGCCATGGTGTAATATCATCACAGATCTATATTTAAAAAAAGAAAAATACAGTCATAGAAATAATATATTGGTTTGTTTTTGGGGAGACAAAGATTATTCTAGAATACATTTAAGGCTTGAGGCTTGTCAGTGCATTTGAAGGCAGAGCTCAAAACTCGCACTCAGTTAACTGTACACACATCTGCCTTGCACCTCAACTTTACACCCGACGGTAGCCTGTACTGCAACTGAAGAAGAGTGTTTCCCTTCTCAAACCTGCAGTAACGTTTGTGATCTCATAGATCATGAACATGACCCCAGTGACTTTTAATGTTTGAGAGGGAAAACCCTCAAAGAAATTCACTATTTGTAAACCAAAATGGACTTTAAAAAATTGGAATCCATTACTAGATTCAATACTTCATGTTGTACATGTATAATCATCTATTGGAGAATGAATAATACCTTTCAAATTTCAAGACTCACCGATGTTTCTATCAAAAGATACAGCTCCTCAAAAACTGTGCAATATTCATGACATAGCATTTGTCAGAATGGACAAAAAAGTGGTTCACGCAGAGTTATAATTTTTGCTCAAAAGCTGCACAGCTAATGGAGTAAGGTTATTTTCAAACTGTTGGGGCAAGTGATCCCTTGGGTCTTGGGACTAGAGAAAAAATAAGTGCATGGATATATTCTTTACAGCTCGCCCAACTTATCCCTCGGGGGAGCACTTCGTGAATTGGTAAATCTCTGAGTTACCATGGAAACAATGTTTAAATCCCTGTTTTGAGCAAAATATTTTTAGAATTTTGGGGGTGGCCCCCTATATGGGGAATATGGAGAAAACCTGCTCTTTCATATGACACCTTCAGGATCACGAGCCCTAAAGTAAAGGTTTGAATTTCAATTTGTTCATAAAATCATTGACCAATTTTGCATGAGCGCACAATGCACATGGACTGCATAGGGATGTGTGCAATCTCTATGGGAAGGATTTTAGCACACAAAACTGAGGGAACTGCAGAATACCCTGCACATTATTTATTCCCTATCACTAACCCTACCGGATTCCATGTGTGCGCATTCCATCATCCATGTGCGCATGCTCAAGCTCAAATGTGCGAGGTATTCTGCAGTTAAGCCCAAACTCCAAAGGCAAAGGGTATCACTATCAGAATTGGCCAGATTACCCATACCCCCACGCCACGGTGCGACTGCTCTGGCCGATTACCGTCTGTATTGCCATTGCCATTGGGGAATGTCAACAAATGTCAGTTTTATTAAAGAAATGACCCATATCACACGGTTATTTCTGTCTACTCTAGTCTATACTTTGCTGGAGTGGAGTGGTACTCTAGCTTTTTCAATTCAATTCAATTCAAGGTTTTATTTCGAAAAAACATACAGTACAATGATGCACATGCTGCAGCTAAAAAGCTGAAATGTATGTGTTTACAAGATCAAGGATACATATAAATAGGAAAGAATATCCATTCACAAAACATATCTACATTATCATACAATGAAACCATGACAGATAAAATACTGGTCTGGTTAAAAAGACAACTGTTCATATATACAAATTAAAAAGAAGTTGGGTTTGAAAAGAAAAGCTTAAAACAATCAGCGATTATTAAGAAGATCAATAAAATATGGTATTGCACTTTGTTTAAAACGAGAGGTTCTGCATTTATATTGACTATACTTGTGTTTATTTCGTAATGACATGCCAACAATTTTTCGTTCAGGAATCCAGCCTTTTCATTGTGGGTTATTAATTAGAGATTCAGCAAAAACAACACATAATTTTTCACGCCTTATTTGTAATCGTTCAAGCTGGCATCGTTTCAAAGCGTCTTCATAATTCTATTATAACTTTTTCCTAAAATGATTTTACATACCCTTTTCTGAATTCTTTCTAAATTCTGTATGTGCTCTAAGGTAAGACCTCCATTAAAAACAGGTGCACAATACTCTAAAACAGGACGAATGTAACCAACATATATTTGTATCAAGTCAGGAATTGGTAACTTATATTGCTTAACCATTCTAAACATGTATAGTTTTCTATTGCACTTTTTTAAAACTTCATTTATGTGGGTGTCCCATTTCAAATTTTGCTGGATGTAGACTCCCAGAATTTGTACAGATTTTAAATATAACAATTGTGAGTCACCAATACTAAAAGTCTCAGGAATAGATGGATTTTTCATGAATGTAATTCTCATTGCAGTACATTTTTTAGGGTTTAGTTTCATGTGATTAGAGAGTCTAGATCTACTTTCTGTCCATTCTAATAAATTATCTAATAACATGTTGTAATATTGATTGTTTTTGTACAGTTCGACCTTCAAGTAAAGTAAGATCATCAACATATTTAAAATATAATAACGATTGAGCTAACTCCAGGAAGCTCCAACACCGCCGCCGCTGTTGGAGCTTCCTTCCTGGAGTTATACTCTAGCAAGCACATATAATGACATATATATTACATGCACACATCACGCGAGACGAACTTGGTGGGACTGAGGCAAAGATTGTTTGGCTTCTTGAAATCAAGTCGAAGAGCAAGAGTTAGACCTAACATTAGAAAAACTCTTTGTCTACAAATTTAATATATAAATCAAGCATTTTCTTCATTAAGCTTTCCATGTAGAAAAGAATCGAGAAACTAGCGTTTTACCTCTTTTTCCGGAAGAAATCCGATAGTCACGGTCCATTTTTTTTTCAAATTTTGAGCGTATTATATTTCCTAGGCACAAAAGTAATTTAAACGATTCTCGTATTTTATTCAAAATTAATAAAAGTTATAAGCTTTAAATAATATGTATTTAATTTTTTATATATTTATATATTTTTTAAATGATTTATTTATCAAATCAAAATTTGATTGGAGAATCATTTAAATGATTGAATATCTATGAACTGTTGATATTGAAATAACAGTAGCTTTGCAAATTTACAACAGAAGAGGGCGCGTTAAAACTTTTGCAAATTTATCTATCGAATTATAATGATCCCCACGTAAAAATAGTATAGGCTTTAAATTTATGCTCTTTTTTTTTTCTCCTTTCTTTCTGTCTTTCTTTTTTTCTTTCTTTCTGTCGCCTATATCTGTAAAGTGCTTAGACACATCGTTGTATCGATGTATTGGGCGCTATTTAAAAACGGAATAGAGTCTATTATTATGAATTATTATTAATACTTCTTCATTTTCTTTTTGAATTCTGTTCTTATCTTTCTTTTCTTTTCTGTTATTCTCTTTATGTATATTTTACTGTGGGCTTAATTATATCTCGATTCGATGAAGAAGAAAAAAAAAAAAAAAAAACGACACCAATAACTTCAACAGTAACAAAATAATGATAAAAAGCATAATAACAATTACAATAAAAAATAAAAATCATAAAAATAATGATAATAATAATAACAATTATATCAACAATAATTTAAATAACATTAATGATACTAATGATAATAAACAATATTAAATATTATTAATAATGATTTTCCTGCTTCTTAATCTATTGAAAGTAAGATATTTTTGGAGTGGACTTGCCTGTAAAATACAAACCATGAGATTACAAAAACGCTGCCAGAAGTGATTTTCAACTGACATTCCTTTATTTTTCATTCAATATAAGAATATAGTCCATAGTCATTAGCCCCAATACCGCGTTGCCCCCTCCCCCCTCAAAAGACCAAAACAAAATGAATGCAAAATAAAACCGGATCAATGAATACGTAGCAGTAATTTATTATGTTGAATCTCCTGCGCAATTTGACAGTACTGGTAGTTCGATTATCACAAGGCTTATCTTTACAATGGGGGTGTCGTGGTGGTTCAATCACTTGACTCTCAATCCAGGGATGAGGGTTCGAATCCCAGCCCGCGGCCGCACTAACGTCCTTTAGCTAGACAACACTGAATCAACTGGGTATTATGCTGTTTGCTCAGCATGATCGTCTGTAAAATGGCGGCTGGCTGGATTGCTCCCCAGGGAGTGGGGATTAATGAGCATACATTGTATGCGGGCAAGTCTGAACCGATATGACCGGGCCTATAATGTGTATTTACACGTATCTGTGAAGTGCTTATATACTCAGGTCGAAAATCCCATAGAGACCAATAGAGACCATTAGAAAAATTCTATTGGTCTCTAATGGTTTCTGTTGGAGTCTATTGGTTTCTGTTGGACCCATAGAATTTAATCCAATAGAGACCATTCAAACCATCAAAAACCGATAGAAACCAATAGCACCCATAGAAACCAATAGAAATAGAAACCAATAGGACCAATAGAAACCAATAGGACCAATATAAACCAATAAGACCAATAGAAACCAATAGGACCAATAGAAACCAATAGGACCAATATAAACCAATAAGACCAATATAAACCAATAGAACCGATAGGACCAATAGGACCGATAGGACCAATAGAAAACCAATGTGACCAATAGAACCCAATGGGACCAATAGAAACCAATAGGTCCAATAGAAACCAACAGCTAAATCTATCTCATGCATATTCATGATTACTTTATACGTGTTCACAGAAAATTACTTTTATCATAATTTGTTAAGCAACTTATGACAATGTACATCAATTTTGTGATTTTTATTTTCTTTCGGCAACTAATGACCAATAGATTATTTGTTTATTCATGTTATAATTTCATTCACGTTTTAGCAATAGATTTATTGATTATAATGATTACTAACCAAGAAATAATTCATGTATGTTTTATTATATATAATAGTACAAGCCTTCAGTTAAAATAAAGGATATTCTTAAACTCACTTCAAGTGATCTATGTGATGAAGTTAATGCAATTGAGATTAGAATATACTTTTTTTAGGTGGACAGTTGCCTAAAATCGATTTTGATTTATCATTACTGATTTACCAATAGAAGCCATTGGACTATTGGTTTCAATAGGGAATTCAGAATATGGGACCATTAGAAACCCATAGAAAGATCTCTAATGGACCAACAGGAACCCATAGAAAATATCTAATGGACCAACAGAAACCCATCATAGAAGAAAATATCTAATGGACCAACAGAAACCCATAGAAGACATGGTGAATGCTGGTCCAATAGAAGCTTTCTGTTGGTCCATCAGCATTTCTTTGTGTGGGTTTGTGTTGGTCCAATAGATATTTTCTAATAGTTTCTGTGGGTCCATCATTTCACTTTCCCTATTGAAACCATTAGACACCAATAGCTCTAATGGTTTCTGATGGTCCAATAGGATCGGATCCTAATGGAATTTCGACCTGGGTAGAGACATC